>JAMKCH010085693.1:0-99083 GCA_023653785.1 Ophioderma brevispina
TAAAATAAAATCCGCGTTTGGATTTTCTATTAATGTATGTTAATTATTCCGGTAGGTCTTAAATGTTTGCAATAGTTCTTGCATGGACAGTAATATATTCCTTGTTAACTTGTCTTAATGTTACTACACTTCAAAAGTCCCTTAGTGATCCATGGTGACTGTGGGAATTTTTCGATTTAAGATTGCATTTCTTTAAAGTATACCATTCATTAACATGTCTGTAAAGTGGTAAGAACTTATCATAATCCATCATTTGCATTACAATTATCGAGTACATCATTCCAATCTACCTAGACAGTCTGTGTTTAAAAGTTATATAACATTACTTGTAATCTCTTTGTAATAATAACCTTTGTATTGGTGAGTTTACTGTTGTTAATATGATACCGAGTACATTACATAATAATAACGCAATAAATAAATTAAAATATTAAAACGCGTTCAAAAATTTAAGATTATCTGAAATTATAAATTATCTTCAACAAATATCAAAAAAACAACAAATTAACAAATATACAAAAAATCCACAATAGTGTAATCAATATGCATGAATTAAAACGTTACTCTCTCAAAAAAAATCAGGTAACATATAAATCAAGGATACAATTTGGCAAAGAAGTAAAATATATTTAAGTTACATTAAAAATAACTATAGGACCAGCCATGGTTAAAAGATTTATGTACATAGTTTAAAACAGAAAACACATACTTCAATCGTACAGAATTAAAATAAAGTACTATATTTCCTGAATAGTATTTCTTTTCAAAAGAGTAGGGAGATTTTACTTCCGCAGGTTTAGACAAACTGGTATGCAGAAGCTTAATATAAACTAGATCTATTTAAGACTTAACTGCAGGTTTGTGGGTACCCATTTTTTTGTTTCAGCCGCGTTTTTTAAACCGCAATTAAGAGCTTGCTGCAATATCTTTGGTTTATATTTTTTGATTTGTCTAACTTTAGTTGCGCTTGCATTGGTGCAAAAAATAAAATCCATAGCGTCGTTTTTGCGGTAATTAGCATGACAAAAAAATTAAAAAGCTAATAGAGTTACTGTGATTAGATTTTCAAATGCATTTACACTAGGGAAATAAACAAGAAATAATTAATCAAAAAATCTTGGAAAGTAATAGTAGGCCAATTGGTGTTCTAATATTTTAAGCTACATCGTATAGCGGTACTGTAGGAGTCTATGGTAAATTGGGCTATTCAAGAAAAAATGCCCCCTCCGCCCTATAGAGGGCGCCGGAATTCCCAACTTTGTCACTTTTGAAAGCTGGAATTCCGAATTTAATGTATAATATGGGGTGGGAATTCCAGCCATTTAGGTATAGAGGGTGAAGGAATTCCATAGGTTTTTACGATTTTCAGATGGAGGAAAATTCCGGAAAAAATCAATATTTTCAAAACTTTCTACTACCCCTAACCATAATCCTATGGGAATTCCAAGGCTTTTTACATTTGTGTCTAGGAATTCCTGGAAGTTACGGAAGGTAGTGTCTGGAATTCCTGGTAATTTACGGAAGGTAGCTTCTGGATTTCCAGATAATTCAGGAAGGATAGCCAGGAATTCCAGATATTTTGTGAACAAAAAATGTTGCCCTCTATGGGGGGATTTTTTTTCTGGGAATTTTCTCTGGAAAAAATCGTAAATAAAAACACTGAAATTCCGTCACCCTCTATACCTAAAATGGCTGGAAATCCCACCCATTATTAGACATTAAATTCTAGAATTCCAGCTTTCAAAAGTGACAAAAGTTGGAATTCCGGCGCCCTCTATAGGGCGGAGGGGGCATTTTTTCTGGAATAGCCCAATTTACCATAGACTCCTACAGTAAACCGCTCTATTACGATGTTATAAAAATTATGACACCAATGGCCTACTATACGTTACAAGAATTTTTTGATTAATTATTAACTTGTTTATTTTAACTAGGTGTATGCATTATGAAAATCAGCATCACAGTAACTTATTAAGCTTTTAATTTTTGTCCTCTAATAACGCAAAAAACGACGCTATGGATTTAATTTTTTTTGCACCCCCCAAATCAAAGCGCAACTAAAAGTTGACAAATACAAAAAATATAAACCAAATATTGCAGCAAGCTCTTTATTGCAGCGTTATTAAAAAACGCCGGCTGAATGTGAAAACAAAAAAATGAGGTACCCACAAACTGGTGAAGTATTAAAGATATCTATGTTTATATTAAGATTAGGCCTACCAGTTTGGTCTAAACCTGCAGAAGTAAAAATCTCATACCTCGGTTTTGAAAAAAAGTACTATTCAGGAAATATATTACTTATATTTAAATTCTGTACGATTGAAGTATGTGTTTCTGTTTTAAACTATGTTGTAATAAATATTTTAACCATGGCTGGGCCTATAGTTATTTAATGTAACTTTAAATATATTTTACCATCTTGCCAAATTGATCCTTGTTATATGTTACATGATTTTTTTGAGAGAGTAACGTTTAATCATGCATATGAATATACAATCGATTGTGGGGATTTTGTTATTTTGCATTTCAAAGTTAGTATATGTTTATCACTTCATATGAAAATAATCTAAAATTTTCGCGTTTAAGATTTTATTTATTTAGTGCGTTATTATTATGTAATGTACTCGGTGTGTAGCATTATTACAACAGTAAACTCAACACAATACAAAGGGGTGGTATTATTCCAAAGAGGATACAGTAATGTTAATATAACTAATTTAAAACAAAAGACTGTTAAGTAGATGGGGAATGATGTACCGATAATGTAGCAAATGATGATATGATAAGTTCTACAAACCCTTTACAGACATGTATAATGAATGTATACCTTAAAGAAATGCAATCTTAAAAATCGAAAAAAAAATCCACCAATCACCAATGGATCACTAAGGGACTTTTGAAGTGTATAACATTAAGAACAAAGTTTATACAAGGCATATATTCAAGTCCATGTTCAGAACGATTTGCCAACATTTAAGACCTACAGGAATAAATTACATAAAATTAATTAGAAAAATCCAAACGCGGATTTATTTTAGGAAAATTTCACGATGCTAAAAACTAACATGCGACAGACGTGGAAAACGATTAATAAACAATATATTAGGCCGTGGTAATAGTCAAAAGCAAAATCTACATTCAGAAATGAAGCTGGTAGAATAATATAACATTCAAAGGATATTGTCAAACGAGTTAATTATTACTTTGTTACGATTGCCCCACACTTGCGTCTATACTGATGCATTCTGGAAAGAATTATTACGATTATCTCTGCGAGCCATTACAAAATAACATGTAATTGGCGCCAATTTTGTCGAAAATGATATTATGAAAGTTATCAATAAATTTAATCCAAACAAAAGCCCTGTCATGATATATGGAAATAAAATTGTAAAAAGGGTATCCCCGAATTGGTAAAGCCTTGACAGCAATAAAATTTAATTTATCAATATCAACCGGATTGTGCGTGATAGGCCTCAAGGGCAAATAATCCAATGTAACAAAAAAAAGATACAGAATTATTTACTAACTATCGTCCAGTAATCTGTTTTACCTTGTTTCGCAAAATTTGGAGCCACTAGTTTTTGATCGCTGTAGGCAATATATTGATAACATAAAATCCTCACAAACACAATTTGGAATGTCGAACGAATCATTCTACTTTTAGCAATAGTTGATTTAGTAGATAAATTTAGTAAATCCACAAAAGGGTTAAAGGAGAGCTGCATGAAACAACATTGGGAATATTTTTGGATTTGTCAAAGGCCTTTGATACTATCGTCACATATCTTACTTCACAATTAGAATATAGAATTTATATTTAGAGGGATTGTATTGGAATGGTTTAAGAATTATTTAAGTAACAGGAAACAATATTTTTTTATGATACTTAAGTAAATCCGATCTCAAAGACATTATTTGTGGAGTCCCTCCAGGTTCAATTCGGGACCGCTTTTATTATACTTTACGTTAAGGATATTACACACTTCGCCAGTCCTAGATTTATTTTATTCGCTGACGATACCCCTATATTAATTCATTCTGATATAGTTAGTAAAATATACTTAAATGATTGAGAGTTCAATGAAGTAGGGGGGAAGTAACTGGTTCAAAGCCGAATAAATTAGGCTGTAAATGCTAGCAAAACAAGTGATATGGTTTTAGGTACTAGATATGTAACAAGTAATCGGCAGATAAAACACCCAATGATAACAGTTGTTTTTGGATGTGGCATCCTTTAAAAAGTTTAATACGACGAACGTTTTTTGGGCGTCTTCATCTATAAAACTTACATGGAAATTTCATATCGACTGCGTATGCAAAACATCTCAAGAAATTGTGGCATTTTGATAAGTTTAAAAACACACTATTCCGGAGAGCATCTTTACACACTAATTTTACTCTTATTTTACCTTATATAAACTACTGTATAGAGGAGTGACAACTTCTGGAGGCGGTAAGGGGGGGGGAGTTTACCGGGCGGAGGGGGTCAGGGCGAGGTGGTATTGTTTTAAGTGGGAAAGGGAGTGGGAGTAGGGTTCAGAGCATGGGTAATACCTGTAAGGCTATCTAATATATTTATAACTTCAGACATGGGCTGTGCGATCAATAGCAAAATAGGCCATTACAGGAGTCCCTCAACTCCTCTACTTGGTTCTTACAATGTTTTTAAATTTGTATGATACTTATAAACTAGAACTTTGATTATTCATGTATAGGATCATAATAATATTTCCCACATTCTTCCATGACTATTTTACGAAACATCATGAAATTCCGACTACCACACAAGATATTCTAATAATTATGTACTATGCAAAGACCAAAAAAGCATTTTCTGATCAAACAGTAGAACATCTGGTCATATTCTAGTGAATCTCGTTAAAGAAAACACTTAAGCATTCAATTCTGGGGGAAATCATTTTAGAAATCAATTTAAGTAATTTTTTATCCCCTATTAGCTACTTTTTTGGAGCAGCATATATTATTTTTTTCACTTCTTGTGGTCTTGGTCATTTTTTGTTGGGATTTAGGTACATTTTCTTTTATTTGTATGTACTTTAACGTTTAAGTTAGGTGTGGACCTTTTCTGGTCTTATTGCCTTCCGGTCACCTCCTCCATATCATTTTGTTGTTGCGTGTGTATTTTTAATGATTATGGAAATAAAGTTAATGATGATGATGATGATATTATTTATTTAAGGCATGTAAAAATTGGGTCGAAGCTGGTTCTATATTTATGTACGTACTAGTACCTTTCTAGTTACATAAATCAATTAAAATTACATATATAATTTTTTGTATTTTTTGCTTTTTTTAAGTTTTTTATTTTTTTCTTTTTTTAAATGTTGTCATTATAAATTTAATTCAAAATATCACCTACAGAAGGCGCAAACTTTCAAATAGTTCACGCTATGGCGACGCCTCCCATGACTTCACTGTACTTCTTATGTCCAATCAAACTGTCTATTATTTCTTATACAGTTGATTTTTAGCCTAGGTTGAATAGGTGACACTACCACGGCCAAAGCTTTATTGAACTATACACTTTCCATGGGTAGTTATTCTTTAAAATTAAATTTCACTAATCACAGGACTCTTGTAAAGAAATATAGATACAGGTAAAAATGCCTAAACAACTTAGGTTTATTAATAGGGTGTTCCGTTTAATACAATGGGCAATTTTTAACTAATACTGTCGGCCATGTTAAGATGAAGGGACGTATCAGAGATTTTGGTTATCTTTTGGACATGTTGAGTCCTTTAAACCTAGGTATAACACAAAAAGCAGGCTTATATCATTTTTTAACCAAAAATAAAGGAAAGTGACGATTTTTATGCAAATGGGCGTCCATATTGGAAACTAAACTGGTTGAACCCCTATATCAAAAAGGATAATGTTATTGTGGATTCCTTGACCCTTGTAACATAGGTATAGACACAAAAATCAGTTCCGATCTGTTTATTAACAGAGTTTTAAGACTTTGAAAATAAGAATGGCGGCCATTTTGAATAAATGACCGCCATGATCGCCACAGTCGAATCCAGCTGGGTCCCATTTTGAAAATGGGTGAGTTATTGTCCATATTAAGTGTGTGCCAAAGGTTACACAAAGTGCACGTTTTGCTCCATAAGGGTCTTAACCCTCTGACTATCTAAAGCTAATTGAATGGACCGTATAAGAAACAGCAGAGGTTATGACCTGGGGGTAAAACAGAAGTTAAAACTTGGGACATATACAGAAGATGGAAAAAAATTCTGACAACAGCTACTCCACTCAAGATACCAGCTACTCTATTCCTCGAAGAGCTCCATTGTCTACCGATCGTCGAGTGTTGTCTTCAAACTCATGCTTCTTACCTACAAGTCTATTTCTGGATAATTTGCCACATCAAACATACCTGTCGCAAATACCTCTTTGTAATACTCTGTCAGGCCAGGCGTGGCCTGCAGTCATCATTCCCGGGAGATTGTGACAATATGCTCCTCACGACTCAAGGTTTACAGTCATAGATACTGTTTTCGTAAGGCCTACACATATAGAATTTTGTTGGTAAATCTCTTTGACCATAAAAGTGCAACGAGAGATTTCAAGTCATCCGTATTTTCTGTGAGATGTAGTGATTTCATATAGATTAGACACTCAATGGATTCCCTGCTTGTTATTTCGCTACAGAAATACCTCCAAATCAAAACAAAAGGTGATTTGTATTTGCTTATATTTCAATAGAAAACATAGGCTGAATTTCGTATTTGCTCCTATAGGAAATTAGAAATTTTGCAATTTTTGTACCAGAAACAAGTTCTCAGTTAATCCTTTTAGATGGTGATTTCATGATAGAAAGCTCACCATCATTGCAAAAATCAGAATTTTTCACATTTTTTTAGGGACACCTGTTATTTGAAATCTCTCATTGCACCTTTAATTGATAAGGTGCTATATCAAATGCTATTGGTATCAATATGATCACCTCTGGATCTATGAATGTCCCTTAAATTTAATAAATATTTATTGTCCCCGCGACGAGTTCGGAATGGGGACTATGAAACGTCGAGCACATCCTCGTCTGTCATCCGTCCTGATAAAAATGTTAACCCATGTTGTATACATTTATCTGGAGTTCCCGTAGGCGACATGATTTAACTTGGTGAAGAAGCGGGTTGGATAGTTCTCGACCTTATAGATTTTGGGCATAAAATATGCTATTAATTATCTATTTGCATAATTTAAAAAATTTTTCCTGCAAGGCCTGTGACTGTGTACAAGTTTTCTGGAGTTCTGTAAGGCGTATAATGATGCAACTTGGTGGAAGGAAGCGGGCTGAAGAGTTCCAACCTGATTAGAGTTTTGGGCGTATTTCGGGCCAAATAAAGTATTGCAAATGAGCTAATTATTTGCAAAGTCGCGTAATTGCTATATTTTTTGAAACGGTACATCGGATACTCAAAATTCCTGACACGGCATGAAAGCATATAATGGGGCACATCTTTTTAGCAATTTGAAAGTATGTGATATTTACGGCTTAGGTATGCAAATGAGCTAATTAAAATGCATAATGCGTCTCTATGAAACGGTATGTCGGATTAGGCAAAATTCTTTGACTACATGAGACTACTATATGCCCATGGGGGGGGGGGGGGGTGGGGTGGGTGTTGGGGAGCGGGGTTGGGGAGGTGGTGTGAAGGATGTTGGGGAAGGGGGGGGATGGGGTGGTGCGGTGGTGGGTGAGGGTGAGGGGTGGGGGGGGAGGGGGCGGGGTGGGGCTTGTGCATGTTGTTGGGGAGGGGGTGGTGTTGGGGAAGGGGGGTGTTGCAGTCATGGTTGAGGTGGGATGTTGGTAGGGGGTGTTGGGGAGGGGGAGTGAGGTGTTTGCGGGGGTGTGGGAAGGGGATAGGGTTGTATGTTTGCGGAGTGTTGAAAGAGGGCGAGTGGCGTCTTGTGGGGTGTTGGGGGATGCGTGTTTAATGGGTATGGGTTGGGGTGTTGAGGGGTGTTAAGGAGGGGGAGGGGTGTTGCGAGTATGAACCAGGTGGTGGTGGGTGTGTGGGGATGGGGGATGGGGTGGGTGCGGGGGGTGTGGGGGAGGGGAGTGTAAGTGTTGAGGGGTGTTGGGGAGGGGAGTTGCGGGGGTTGTTGCTTTATCGCATGTTAGTGATCGTGACATTCGGCGGGGACATATTTTACGCATCGCGGAAATACGAGTTCGCCTTGTGTAATCATATTTTACAGTGTAAATGTAAAAGAGTACAGAGGAGATCACACCCAGCCATGACCTTTTGTAATGTACAATGTAGTTCCTGTTCATGTGGATATTTGCAAGCATTGACCAATGTGCTCAAACTAGCAATGTTGTTTGTGGTAAGAATAGGTGCCAAAATTTGACGATGGTTGATATGTTAGATAATGCCCAGATTGTACATGTAAGTGTATGCCTGATTCTTCCATTCACCAGCACATTGTGAAAGTACACACTAGGCCAATGTGCTCGGTAGGTGCCTTGCAAAATTATTGGCACCTACTGAGCCTTTGTTTGTTATTTGAATGTATACGTACCAGTATGTGTTGAGACCAGTTGTGTGTCCTACAGTTGGCACAAAAAATCTCTTGGCGTGTTTTTTTTAAGCATCTGTGGTGGCCTTTTTATTCAGTTAATTTAAAATGGAGCTCCTAATGGTTATTTGACTACTCTAATTAACCAGTCTCTAACAAGTCTTCTGCGGGACAAAATATTTGTTGTCAAAAGTTGCCCTTGAAACTATCTAGAATTGATTTTCATGATATTTGCAGGCCTATAAAATTGTGCTTTGGTATTAGAAACTCAGAAAGAAATGCTATACATTATATAATCAACAGTAGGTTGGAAACATATCAAAAACAAGTTGTAGAATTTCTGGTTCCTAAATAAATAATAGGCCCTCAAATAGTTGCCCAGCTGCAAAATGGACAAAATGGGACTAAGATGAAAACATTTTTTTCTCCAGAAGCTTAGACCAGGCTTAATTAGTAGTCACAGAAAAAATGGATCTCACATTGTTTAATTAATGAGAAAAGACCACCACAGATGTACATTAATCTGGTCTTCTGAAAAGCTCACTTTTTAGGCAGAGTAGTCGTAAAACTTCGAGAGCCAATAACTTCGAACGAAATGGAATTTGGATTTTCCTTAGACCTCTCTGTTTGTACACCAGAAAAATGTTTACCTTTAAACTTCCAATGGGTACAACATCTGAGAGGGTGGGTTCCAACCGTAGGTGTTGTGGACATGGAATGACCCCTATAGTTCTGTTTTATCTATCTATGAATTGAATGTAATTTTGTGAAAATGTTCCTTCACACAAATGGTGCCTTGTGTGTTCTTCATGGATATCTTAATCAACATTGTACTAAAAAAACGGGGGCATAGTTTATAAATACAATAGCAAATGGACGACACTGAGGGAGTGTGCCATGGGAGTTGAGGCTGCATAGTGGTGCATAGAAGTATCATTGGTTGCATCTGAGTATAATAGGTTCAATACTATTTTTTGTGGGACGCCAGCTATAGCTGGCAGGACCACTAGAAATTCGTTGTGCGTGTGTATGCGTGTGTGTTTGTATGGATGTTGTGTGTCAAAAAATGTTAAGTTTTTTTTAAAATTGAACCTCAATTGAAAGTTTAACTTCAATTGGAAACCAAACTTCTGTCATAGGTGCACAATGAGGTCCCTATATATTAACGAGGTGAAAGGTCATGTGAAAGGTCAACGGTCAGGTCATGTGGGTCAAGGTGAAAAAAATGGGCTAAAAAATGTTAAAATTTGCATCTAACTTGAAAACTGAGTCAATTGGAACCAAAACTTTTGTCATAGTGCACCATGCAATCCCTCAGAGGTGATGAGGATCAAAGGTCACGTGCCAGGTTCAAAGGTCAATTGGGCGCCAACGATTATATTCTTTGAATTATAGCGAGCGCAAAAAGACGTAGAACAGCGAAATTTCTAGTGCTCATGGTAGGCCATGAATTGCATTCTTAAAATTTGTTTTGATAATGGTTTAATGGCTGAATACGCATACTTGAGTGCATTGGCAAAAAATCAATTGCACGCACGCTCTGTTTGGATGATGTGTGAAGGCGAGTGTCATTATGAGTCGGTCAGAGGATATTTTAGAAAGATCAACAATCCCAGCAAAACTAAAATAGTTAAGCAACAGGGGCAACTGTCCTTTGCAATTAGTACAAGGAAAGGACCCCTGGGGATAAACGACTGTGACCGGTGGTGTTTGTAGCACAGAAGGGGTGGGGGGGGGCATGGCCCAGGATTTGCTATCGTTGGTGAGATGAGCTCGTCAGTTCACTTGAAAATTGGGTTATTAGGTCTGGATCAAATATGAGATGTGGTCGTTAAAATGTTGTGCAGTTGACCGCGTATTGCAACAGCTGCAATTGACCTAGTAACAAGGCGTTCTAGGAACGTAAAGACGTTAGTGCGAGTGACAACACAGCAGAGGTCAATTGTACTTTAGTTGTGTGCTACGCTCGGTGCAAATACTCGCTTGCGATCGGCCACAGGGCGACACGTCTCATATTTGATTCCAATGAAAAAACATGTATGGTGTTTGGAAGGCCTGCAGCAAGGTCCCCACCTATAGGTTTAAAGTCATGGTCAGAAGCAACAAGTAAATTTACCAAAATCATTGCAAGAATTAGCCCTTAATCAGAAAGAAGACATTTAATATATAAAGCCCAAATGGTGGGCCCCTGGACCTCGCTTGTCTCCTGACGGTTAAAGTGCATCAAAAATTATAAAGTGAAAAGTTTCCCTTGAGGCACATGCCCTGAGAGCCCAGATTAGAGACCTGACCTAGAGTTCAACTGAATGACAATTGTAACAAGCAAGGCAATGCCTTTTATTCCTAATATGTGGATGACACAGAAAAAAAGTCATTGTTTGACATTTTACAAACTTCATACTGGTCACATTGTCAGTATTTCATGCCAATTTTGGTATATAGCAATGGGTGGTGTTAAATTTGACCAAAATCTACCATATCTGGGTTGGTATAGCGATGGGTCCCATAAGGAAAAAATTGGTATAGATAAGGGTCCACTACTTCCAACCTCTTGGAGGCACATTCATTACCACATACCAAAACTTGAGAAAAACCCCGGGAAGGGGGAAAATCATGTGGGTTTCTGCAGGTTTTAAGAGGTTGCCGTGTTCCAACCGATCACCTTTCGGGATAGACACCCGAAAGAACAAAACCCCCGAACCAAAAAGTTGCACTTTCTTTAATGAGTTTTCAATGGGCCTATTATTGCAGGTACTGCAACATAACACGTGGATTCATGATCATATTGCTAGATGGCTTATCGCTTCATTCATTAGGAAATCCTCTTAGTGTAAAATTGGTACAGATTCTTTCTTTTTACCCACTCAGGGGTACCATTAAAAACTCCATAAAGTGCGATTTTGGTAAGGATTTTGTATCTTCGGGCATTTTAGCTCAGCCATTTTGGCATGGTTTGTTTACAAGCGAGGTGGTAAATAAAAGAGCAAACCGCGCTTATGCAACAAATGTAGATTCGAAAAACCTTATACGGACGTGGCACATATGATCGAAAAAAGATCGGCCTACTTCAATGGATTTAAAACCAAACTTGATCTAGGTGCAAGTGAGATTCCCAATTGTGTTGATTTGGGTCAAAGGTTCACATACCAAGGTCAAAGGTCATGTGAGGTCAAGTTGTGAAGCTTTATTGTTATAAATACATGAATTTAAGTGAAGTCAATAGACCATTTGCACGATCCCCATAAGAATCTCGTATTGTGCCCATTCAATCGGGACTTGTACAGAGTTAATGGTACCAAAAAAAAATTGTTGTCATTCGCTGTCACGAACAGTGACTAAAATACATAAAGTACCTCTTTCAAGTTACAGGTAATCTTACAAAAAATTGTAGAAGAATATCAAAGGAAACAAAAAAACAATCGAGGAAACTGGTGTTGAGATTCACAACAAAAAGTGAATTTTTCGATTGTAACGGTGCCCTACTTGTCACATGCCGGAGGATTACCCAACTATAGTGCAAGTCAAGATAGGGTCCGTTTTATGGTTTCTATTTACGCTCCTAACTGTATGTATAGCCAACTTGAGTCTGGTAAAAGTTCCGGATGGAAAAGGGCACTTAACGAGATGCCTTATGGGGATCGTGCAAATGGTTATTGGAAACCAAACGTGTTATGGAGATTACACACAACCCTCATTTGTTTATACGGTCAAGGTACATGTCAAGGTCAATAGGTCATATGAGGCCTATCATATCACAACCACAAAGAGGTAAAACTAGGGATCCAAGGCCCACAACATTTTATTAAATTTATAAAATTATTAGCCAATTATAGATGAATTTCCACCATTACGTAACTGTTTTCAGTATTTGTAAGTTTCTTTATAAAAAAATGCTAATACTTTTTATCCCATGGCTGGAAAAGCAGGAGGGGGATATTCGAAGGTGGATGTCCGTATGTATGTATGGGTATGTACAATGATGTGTGTGTTCAAGGTTGGTTAGGTTTGTGTTTTTTCGCGTCTCCTTCGAAAAGTTTAAGTCCGATTGGAAACCATTATTTATGTTTGTGGTCCAAGTGTGGGAAAATATTGGATCGGAACAGAATATGAAAATTGGATGATTTTCGCCCAAATTTATTGGGTCTCGCTTATGAGTTTTAAAATATTGGGCTCGACGGCGTATCGCACAATATTTTTGCAAACTCATAGCCATCGACAATAATATGGGCTTTACAGGTAATCATCCAATTTAAACCAGATTGGGGTTAAGGTGCCATAGGGGTTCCTTCATGTGTGATGATTGGCAAAGGTAATGGACCAAGGTCAAAGGGTCATCTGAGTCATTGTTTCAGACTGCCATCTTGCCAGGGGGGAGACGCCAGTTTACTTGCGGATTTTTTAAGAAATTTCATATATGGTCAAATGTGAACAACTTACTGTTACAGTATGTCTAATTCTTTCACTGTTTGAACCAAAAAGTTGCACCCAAAACTTGATTTTGTCTTTTACAGTAAACTGGAGTTCTCTTTTGATTGTTGAAAACAAGCAAATGAGATGAAAACAAAAAGCATTGCAAAGCATGATCTTCTTTTCTTTAATAAGATGCACAAAACAACTTAGTTGTTTTGAGATTTAATATTTAAAAAAACGTTTTCGAGTGTACCATTTTTTAGAGAAGCTCGTACAATCAATCAAGGACACGTTTTAGAGAAATTTGTATCCATCAGAAAATCTGCTTGTGTCCCTTTAAATTAGATTATTATATGTGACACATTACACACAAAAACAGGGAACAGTTTAAATTTAGGCCTTTTCCATTTTGGCAGCCAAGAGTTACAAGAATTAAGTTATATTTGAAACCATTTTTTGTTATGCTAAGGTACTTGTTCCGATTTAGGTGTATTTGTTCTCTCTTTGTTACGAGTGCCCAGCAGTCACCACCAAAGTTTTGTGGGATCAAACTTAGGTTTATTTATGGTAGAAGCGATAATGCATATCTTCTTTGTGAATGGGGACATGGGTGAAGGGTCACATGAGGTCCTGAGGAGGAAATTGATTTTGGAGTTTTCTTGAAATATCAGGACACAATGAGAAAAATCTCCGCTATGTCTTGATTGCTTAAACATCAGGGGGTGGTGCCAAGGTGATAGGAACACACACTTTTAATGGTAAGATTAAATGAGACTATAAAGGTTTTATTAATATTGACAGGAATGATAAAGAAGGCAGCCCAAAATGAGAATCTTTTACACAAATTGTTGTTAACCTTAAAACAAAATTGGAAAACCGGCAAACTCACCTTCAGAGGCCTGCATGGTTCTGGTCTAAATAATGTGTGAAAATGAATTTCCAAGTACAGCCCAAAAGTATATCTGGGTGTTTCTTTTCTGCTTATCCAACAGGATAGGTTTGACAACTCTCAAAAGCATGCTTGAAAATACCCAGAGGCTAGGGGGCATGGTATGGCAACTGACAACTGGACCAGTTGATTGGACCAAGTCAGGTTGGAGAGGATAGCCATTGGTTTGGTGAGTATCACATTCATTGGCTTGGGCAAATATGCCAAATACCGGCAGGTTTGCTATTTCAGCTAAATTCGGGGTTGAGATAACATCAAAGGCAAATGATTCTTCACAAATTTTTTTTTTTTTTCTAAATTTACTTTACAATCTCAGCAGGTAAAAAAATCTATCATGGACTTTTTCTGTACATGATCAGTTTAAAAGTGGGGATTTTAGGTCGTCGATAGGAAAGGACCGTTATGGCCAGATGTCTCTTTTTTAGAAAAAAAAATCACACTTTTACACACCATTGCCAGAAAAATCATCAGTCTCACTCAGCTTCAGGGAAAAATTCCCCATTCTCCCATCTTGAATGTAGTCCAAGAAATGAGTGATGAGTAGATTTGCTTACGATTTGTGTCCAATTATTAAATAGCCCATCTTTAGGATAACAATGGTTTAATTTTAAACAAGTAAACAAAACTGACCAAAAGAATTTTGACATTGTGGTTGCCTATAAATCGGAAATGTTGAGCGGTGGGCTTCTGCACATGCGGTGTAACAGCTGAATGCTGTGCGCACGTGCAGTAACAGCAAATGTGGTGATGCACAGCCAAAAATAGATGGGAAAGTAATCCAGAAGCATGAGTATGGTTATGCCCGTTTGAACTTGGATTTTTACCAAATCATACTGTCAGATTTTAAAAGGTGAGTTAAATGTGTACTATATCAAAAGTTTTACCAAATGGTGTGTATGAGTTTTATGGGAATATCGCTGAATTCACGTAGTTACTCAACTGGGCAATCGCCCAATTGCCTCTTTAAAAAAAGCCAAACTATGGATATGGTGATGTAAAAGTGCACTATCAGTGAAAAACAAAACAACTGGGTAAAAAAACAAAAAAGGAAAAAAAAATAAGACAAAATAGAAATATTAACCTCGAAAATAGGTAAATCAAGTTGATTTACAAAAATAAATAAATAGAATCTGTTCATGTTTACCAAATAGAGAATATGCAGAAAAGGTTTTTGGTATTGGGGGGTTTTAATTCATTTCAATGTAAATACATTCGTGTTTGAACTGGTTGGTAGAGTTTCAAAACAAAAAACATGGGCGGCGTGACGCTATTTTCGTATACTGCTGTCCGGGATACTGCGTCAAATGGAACTTATATTCTGTGACATTCTCGCCGACTTTAAGGGTTGTTTGTTGATTGTTGCAGTGTCATAGTGAATCTGGATGTATGGCCCATTGCCACATGGCAGAGAATGAAACAATTTGTGCCATTCATGATTTAAAGGCACTATCAGTTGATTGCTAAATCAGAAAACGAAAAAAAAAAAAAATCATTAAAAAATCAGATTCTTTTCTGTGTATGATAAAAAGTAAGGATCCTAAAAAATCCTGCAAATGAAGGACCAGAAGAGAAGCAACCTATAATAAGGACAAATCGGACATTTAGTCATTAGTGTCGTTCGGACACTTACTTCAACACGTAAGTGAATGGAGATTTGTATTCTTTGACAGAAAAGGAAAGAAGAAAACGGCCAGTGTTCAATTTTTCGGTTGAAAGAAGTAATTACGAGATTTCTACAGACTTACCTTCACTTTAAAGCTATTCTACAAATTTCAGGTATATTGACTCATTCGGATAAATAACTCAATCGGTGCTTTAAGCTACAGTACAGACGTTAGGCCTATTTATACATGTACAAAAAACCAGTTGTTTTGCATATCTTACTTAATTATGCTTGTTCTAAAAAAAAAACAATTTGATGACTTACCGGACCCAAATGTTTGTGGAAGTAAAAGGGAAAGGGAAAATCAAAAAATTCATTTTCTTGGCCTTAAGTTTAATCATGAATAAATTGGGACTTTAAAAGCATAATTTTAGGCATTATATTCACACTACTTGTTCCTTGATGAACTTTTTCAAGAGCAGCCAAAGTACAAAAAGGTTACTTCTGAGCAAAGTTCGAAAGTGAGAACCGATACCATCATCAGTATCATTAAAGAGTGGTGTGGTCTAATTGGTATAGAGCTGCAATTGGATCCAAGGTCCCGGGATTTGGTTCAAATCTCGTGGGGGCCACTTGCAAGGATTTATTAAGGTCTCAATTATGATTTAATCTGTTATAAGTGCATACTTGGTTAAAATCAAATTACCACTCGCTCATGGTTCCATTATATGAGCAAAAGGAACCATGAAAGCTCTCAATTCCCATTCGGTGTATTTTGTGTTTGATTAGTGTTTGATGTTGCAACATGGCGCTGATAAGCTGCTGCTTGATAGGGCATTGTTTCCGTTGATTAGTTTGTTGTATGTCTCTGGAATTTAGCCTACGGGCTACGATACGAGACTTAAATAAACAGTTATTATTATTATTATTTTTATTAAAGGGACACTGTCAAATTTTGCTTATAGGATGCCCTCAAATTTGCTCAAAACTGGGTTTTTTTGCTAGTGTAGATTGTTTTACATGTGTTAATCCTAACTTAAAATGAACAAGCGTACAGTTTATTTGTGTGTGATTCACATAATTGTGTGATTTTTTTAATAAAACCATTCCAGAGTGGTTTTTATTCCAGTGACTTCCGTTGCACAACTGAATTTCAAAAAACAAAAATATCAGAGTTATATAAATTTCATGTAAATCCTTCAAAGTGGTCCATGTCCTCCTTATTTAAGTCATCATTGCTTATGTAAATTTAACAATTAAATCCCAACATCTTTTGACTGCAAATGAAGGGGAAATGCTTGAAATGATCAACTGACTCTGAATTGAAACTGGGCTCTTCTAGGTGGCTATTATGATATTCCTTGGTGTTATTTAAACCAGCACAGGAATTTTGTATTTTGCTGAAAATGTGCCTGTGCCCCTTTAACAACACATAAATTAACATAATACCATTTCATCTATCAACCATACTACAGGTCAAAGAAAAGAAGACTCCCCAACCTGCAGAAGATACTCCACTTGATCTTAGTGTCTGTCGCCAGCCAGCACCTCCAAAGTTACCCCCAGCTCCTCATTCAGCTTCAGAACCAAGGTCCGAGTCTACTTCAGAACCAGAAATTGTAGAGATTGGAGAATATGCAGCTCCAAACCACCAGAAAATCACTTTAGGTGCTGTTTCTGTGGATCAACCTTCCCGTCCACTGAAGTATTACTGGAGCACATTCGAATCCACACAGGTGATGAGGAAGGGGAAGATAAGTCTGTCAAGGAGGATGGACAAAATGACAAAAGTGATCAAGCTGATCCTGCATTTCGTGTGGAATCACCAAGCAATAATCCCAATCATCTTGATACGTCTGGTGGTAAAGATGAAGCTCAGCATACTTGTAGAGTCTCCCCTGATACTGTCAGTGGTAGTTTGTCATTCAATAGCCACGCCAAAAGTTTAGAAGACTCTTCAAGTCACACAGCAGCATCACCTGGTCTACGTAAGGAATTTCCACCCTTCCCAGCTTCCACAGGTGCAGGGTCAGAAATCCTTTCAGCTCAACGTAAAAAAGCTGATGATATAACAGCCTCGACTTCACAGTTATCAAATGGAGATGGGAGTCAGACAACCACTTGTGAAGCAGACAGTACAGTTGACATTCCAATGAGTTGTGGTCAAGTTAAAAATCCAGAACCAAATAAATCTACCTCCAATACCGCACAAGACAGTAATGCCTCCAAAAATAGTAGACAGAACATAATTAAAGATCGTTCGCTCACAAGATACCAATGCCCAATCTGCAAAGCAAACTTTACCAGTCATCTTGATCAGCAACATCACCAGTTGTCTTGCCGTCCACCATCAGAAAAACAAATCTTCTTGCAGTCAGTCAGTCTCAGTGAAAATCTGACTTGTCCAATATGTAACATCAAGTTTCCTACTCCTGAAATAAAGAATGATCATCACTGTCGTGGCTCGGACAGAGCCATTCACGGTTTCAACTATATGTATTCAATTGCTGACCAGATCGCTAGCCAACGCCACATTGAAACAGATAACCATAATACATCAACCAATCCAGTTTGTTCTTGGACTAAAGCTGCTCAACTAACAGATAGAACTGACCAAAGAAAGGGGAAGGTTTGTGAAGGCTGCAATAAGTCTTTCGAATTCAGTAGAAACCTATCAAGGCACCTACAGTGCAATCCAATTTGCAGAGCAGTTATGGTTGCCAAAGATCCAAGCTCAGTCAAAAAGGGTGGCTACAGATTCAGTTTTCTCAGATCTAAATCAACTGCAGATGGTGTACCTGGAACTTCAGAATCTGAACCTAGCGTAGGTACAAATGCTCAAACTGTGAACCAGGAGCTGGTCTTGGCAGGGTCAACGAGGTATGAAAAGTCATGGTCTTCACAAGGGTACTCATGCAAGGTATGTGGAAAGACATTCAAAGATGGAGTAAAGCTAGGTGTCCATAGAAGATGGGACCATAGAGGAGTAAAGTACGGCAAGAAAGGGAAAAAGTTCAATCTACGTGTGCCCCGAAAGTCTGCCCGGAACTTAAATGGCCAAGGGGTCTCTTGCAAAGCATGCAACAAGATGTTCAAGCTTGAAAGTCATCTACAGCTGCACTTCACTCTTAAGAAAAAATGTAGAATACAACATGCAAGAATGACATCACTTCAAGCAGAGAGTACTGACAAAGATGACAATGAGACCAAGAATACATCTGATTCTATACGAAGGAAACGGCCAACATGCAGAGTCTGCAATACACAGTATTGGTCTTCTTGGCATTTGAAAGTGCATATGAGTGCCTGTCATAGTGAGGTACTGTCAACCGATGCCACTTCACATCAGGCAGAAAGAGATGTTAACTTAAGTCTTCATTCCTGTCGTAGATTTTACCATGTGGAAAATGTACCAAGAGTATATCATCATCTGAAATCCCAGGAAGGACATTATGTGTGCACATTTTGCAACCAGAGATTCAGCCAGAAGCAGATAGGTTATAATCATGTGCTTATCCACTTGGAGATCAATCCATTCAAGTGTTTATTGTGTGACTACAGAGGTAGACAGGCAGCTTGCATAATGAGACACATTAAGCATAACCATCAGGATTCCTTGCAAAGTGAAACAGGTGGGGAGACAGTTGTGAGAAATGTTGATTCAGGAGATGGGCTTCAAGACAAGCCGGATGATAATGTGTTAGACCTCAGCAGTACTTCAGTGTTGGAAATGGAACAAGTTCAAACTAGCCATGGAATCTTGAATCCTGAAAATTCCAGAGATGATGAAGCAAATTCAGAAGTTGAAATCTCAAATGATGTTGATTTTCTGTATAACCCCAGTAAAAAAGAAGCAGATTTGTGTCAGGTTTGTCCAGGTGGCTACAAGTGCCCTTTCTGTGATGCAATGTATGCAAGTAGAAGCAGAACTTTGTGTCATATTCGTAAACATACCAAAGCCAGACCATATCGCTGTTGCTACTGCACCTTCACAGCTTCCTACAGTTACATGATATATCAGCATTTGCGAAGAAAACATTTCAAGAATCGCCCAATAAGACCACCACCTTCTCAGGGTAAGGGGAGACTGCCTTTCTCTGTTACCTCATCACCACCTGAACAACAGTCAACAACTTCTCCAGGAAACTTGCCAAAGAAGGCTTTGTACTACAGTAGTTTCTTCAAGGCACTGCCAATAGACAAGAAATTCACACCAATTCGGGCTGGAAATACTGATCTTTGGAAGTGTTATGCGTGTATGAAAACATCACCTCATCATTCTGTGATTCGAACTCATGCCTTTACTCACACTCAGTTAAAGCCATTCCACTGTTTGCTCTGCCCGCACAAATCTGCACGCATGTCAAAACTTATCAAACACTTAAAAATCCAACACAGGAAAGAACTACAAGCACATTTTGGAAATGAAGCGCAGTTTGATGAAATTGATGAAGATGAACATAATACAGTACCTGAAAAAGATCTTGAAGACTTGTGCTTCAGCAATGATTATAGTACTGAAGAAGCAGCAAGTAGCACAGTACTTGATCAAAACACATCTCACATGGACCCTCATCAGCAAGAAAAAGAACATATTAAGCATACTGGCGTAGATCTCAGTCAGGGTCGAAGGTCATCTCGTGGACGTCAAATAAAACTCCAGAAGTCCTTACAGGATGATTACATCTATGACTTCACAGAATCTGAGAGTGATACTTCTCAACACCGAAGTAGTCCACTTGTATATGATTTCAGTGAATCTGAAAGTCAGCACCCTAAATTACAAAAAAGATCACCTAGGAAGGGGATGTCTTTAACAGGTTATCTACCAAGCACATTCAAAGCTAATGAATCTGCAGTAGTTCCTGCAAGAGAACGTACATCAGCATTAGATGTATCAAATTACATTAAGGTACTAGTTCCACCAGGCAGCCAGGAAAAGATCTTTGTTTGTCAATGCTGTTCATTCAAATCCAATTATGAGTCTGTAATTCAAGCACACATATCCTTAAAACACGAGAGGACCTTCTCTATCACAAGTGATATCCAAGCCATAAGGCAGACCAATTCTGGATCTGATTGTGTTCGAAAAGGTGCAAGAGAAAATGAAGCACAGAAGAGAGTTCTGTCATGGTTTCCACACCAATGGAAAGCAGATGTTCAGACTGCAAAGACACAAACTATTCCTGCAAGTGATGCGCAAGACCTTGTTATAAGTCAGCAGAATCAAGGACAACAAAGTGTGCTGAAAGACAAAGAAATAATGTCAAATTCATCCGAAGATTTGGTCAAAAGAAAGAATGCTGACACTTCCATGGTTCAAGACTCCATTGAAATGACTGCAGATCTAGCAAAGAAAGATGATCTCATAAATGCAGCAAATGCCCTCTACACATACATAGCAGGCCCAGAAGAAAAGACAACAGATTTTGACATTGAGCCTAACGGTAGCTACAAATGTAGGTACTGTAATGAGCACCCTCGTGGTAAGGCAACTGCAATTGCACATTTGCGATCTCACACTGGAGAGAAACCATACTATTGTGACTTGTGTGATGTGAATGAACCTCAAAGGTCAAAGATACTGACTCATATCCAAGAGTCCCACATGAAGCAAGTTTTGGATATTGTAAAAAAGAAGAACAACCTTGAAAAGAAATCCATGGCAAAAGATGCAACTGGAGAACTGGAGCAGGATGATTTGAGTGCCGTAGAGATGAGAAATACTGAAGGTGTAGATGAAAATGCAAATTCTACAGCAATTCCTAAGTCATTACCTATAGCACAAATGCTGGAACCATCCCAACAGTTCCGTATGAAAGGAATAAGGAAAAAGAACCTTAGTTTTTACAAGCAGATCATATTTGTAAGAGGCCCTATTGAAGAAAAATTACACATCGAGCAAGACAAGATGACAGGTCGAAGTATATGTCCGTACTGCAAAAAGACTTTCTCTGGTCGTAATGCCACCAAACAACATAGCAGAATTCACACACATGAAAAACCTTACTACTGTAAACTCTGCTACCACAATGCACGAAATATCTCAGCCATTCTAAAACACCTCCAAGCTCAACATAAAGACCACTGCAGGACAAGACGAAAATCCAAAGTAGTCACCTCTACAAGTGAAGAAGAACAAGTGAAGTCAAAATTGGCAAGTGTGGATATTAGTAATACTGAATGTGAATTCCCAGTCACTGTCAGTAACAAGGACCCTGAAGCTGATGTCGCAGAACTTGATCACTTAGAAGAGGCCGATGAACGATCTGAAAGTCCTCATCTATTGCAAGAGTTTTTCTCTTTTGAGTGTGGTGATATTGAGAGAAACCTTAACCTGAAAACGTCCCGTAATGGACGGTGCAAGTGCCCGTACTGCAAGAAGACACAAACCAATATTTACAATACAAAAAGGCACATCAGGATACACACTGGAGAAAAACCATATGTTTGCAAACTGTGTGACTATAGAGGTACTCAGTATGGCTCAATGCGGTTCCATTTGCTCAAAAGACATGCTGATATGGTGGGCACCCATGACAGTGGCACTTTAAAGAATAAGGATGAACTGCAAACTATTACAGAATGTATAGAGCCACAGCCAGTTGCTGCCAGTAACAAGACAACAGAATTGGACAAAACAGCCTTGGATACATCAAATGATAGTAGTATTTTGCAAGAGAACAGTACCAATGATACAACACAATGTTCAAAAGAAAACAGCACCCAAGATGTAGAACACAAAGGCCAAGATGTAGAAAACAAAGGCCAAGATGTAATTACCAATTTCACAGCATCTGCTGATCAAACAGAACATTCCCCAAGCAAAAAGGGCAGTCAACCTGCATTTGATATTTCACCAAGCAAAAAACAGTGGAATGAGAAGTGGACAGGCTTATACACATTTGAGATTGGCCTCATGGAAGCAAAGTATCAGAAAATAAAACGTGATGCAGTTACTGGTAAACTGAAGTGTCCTCTATGCAAGAAAAATAACTTCAGAGAAAAAAGCAAACTACTGACTCATGTTCGGATCCACACTGGTGAAAAACCTTACAAATGCAATTTATGTATGTACAGGGCAGCCCAACAGTCGAGTATGGTACATCATATAAGAAACTACCACAAACTCACAGATGCTCCATTACCAGATACTAGTAAGAACATTCCATCCCCAGACATGCAGGCTACCAAGAAACAGCATGTAGAGTTAGGTGATCTGAAAACTGATGATAAGTCATCGTGCATTTCATCTCAGAAACCAGAGGTTCAACTTGAAAAGCTACCTGAGATGTCTCCAAAGAAAGTCCAACAAGAAATCCAGGGAATTCCCTCTCCAACAGGAATTACCGGTATGTGGAAATATGTTGCAGGAGATATTGAAAGGAATCTGAGATTGAAACGGGGTCGTATATCTAGATGTTATAAGTGTCCATACTGCAAGAAAGAAAAGTACCAGTCTCAGGTTGGACTAAAATCCCATGTGCGAACTCATACAAATGAGATGCCCTATCACTGCCGACTGTGCCACTACAAGAGTAGACAGCAGTCATCTATGCGTTACCACATTGGCAAACAACATCCTAATTTCAAAACTCTTCCTTTTCAAGAGTCTGCAGCAGACAGCAGTCAAGTTGAAGATACTCCAACAGATGCTCAAATGTCAAATAAGTCATCTCAGGAAGTTGCCACCAGTATTCCTAAAGGTACTGATTTCCAACCTGGGATAGCAGAAGGTGTTAGTACAGAACCTCAAATTGCAGCCAGAGGAGATCCCAAAATTTCACTGAAGAAGCATTGTGAGGTTGTAGTTCTTGATGATGGGTCAAAAGACTTCGGAAACTACACGTTCACTGTAGGGAAGATGGAAAGACGGTTGCAGCGACGAATGAATCAACTAGAGCGGGATGCCATAACTGGAATGTATCTGTGCTCTTATTGTGGTCAGGGTTTCACAACAAAATACAGCTATGTTGTTCATGTCAGATTGCACACAGGAGAGAAGCCTTACTATTGCAAATTATGTGACTTCCAAGCTGTGCAACATGGCTCAATGAAATGGCATCTCAAGAGTCACAGTGACAAAGAAGCCCTTGATGAAGTGGAATCCCTTGATGCTACTGCAAGCAAATGCAGAAATATGGCAAAGAAGTCAGTTCAAGAGCAAACCAGAATGGAACATCCTGTTGCCTATTCCACTAGATCAAAGAGTCGGGAGGCACTAAACACGCCTGACCTAAGAAATGAAAAGCAGGCATTGCAGATGAGCAATTTCCAATCAGAAGTTGATCTGGAGAATAAATCCCAAGGGAATAGCACAACATGTCAGATTGAAAATACTGGCAGTTCGGTTCAAGATGAGTTACAGAACAATGCTCAATCAGCTCAGGTTGACATCAGCACTGAAGATAACATGCAGCAAGCCTTATCTGAAGACATTCACCATCCACAAAATGCAGTTGACAATGTTCCACCTGCCAAAGATTGTGTATCATCAGAAATAACATGTGCCAAGTCCAGCAGATATGAACAAGGCATATCTCAGGATTCCGTTGATGGTGATTTGATAGAAACCTATTTATCAGAGAGCTTCCAGATTGTCAGAGACATTGCCAAATCATTTTACACATTTTCAGTGGGCATGGTAGAAAGGAACTTGAGCTTTGAGAAAGATCTTACCGGTGATCAGTACATCTGTCCCTTTTGCAAGAGATGCTTTCCATCAGTGGAAACCACCAGGAAGCATGTACGATTACATACAGGAGAAAAACCCTATCACTGTGGTATTTGCAAATGGAGAGAATTTCAAGAAGCCAAAATGGTGCAGCATATTGCTGTCAATCATAGGAAAAAAGCAAAGAAGGCTGGCATGCTGAATTATCCTGATGTAGACCAAAATGATGATGAAGGTTGTGATGCCGAGACTAATAAAATAAAGCAAGTTTGGGCATGCATTTCCCCATATATCACATATACACAGCGAGACAATCAACAAGCGTGTTATAAGTGTGATCTGTGTAGCCACACAATTGCAGGATACTCCCAAATTGTAACACACATTGTAAGATTCCACAAGTTAACATAAAGGCTGCTGATGTTGATGATCAAAATACCAGTACAGACTTATCAGCAGGCAAATCACAACTAGACAGTACAAGTGATCCTACAGGTGACGGTAGTTATGAGGTACAAAGGAACTGTGACACTGAAGGTGATCCAGTGAACCAAGCAGAACCCCAGAGCTCGAGCACTTGCAGTGAGAAATCTCATAGCACACTTTTCTCTGTTGACAAAAAACAAAACTTGGTGGTGATCATGCAGCAAGACCCAATTACACAGCAGTATGTGTGCCCGGTTTGCAACCTTCATTCAAAGGAAAAGTCTGCTGCTATGAGTCATGTACAAATCCACACTGGCGTCACATCCTTTGTGTGTAACAAGTGCGGTTACACAACAATTAAGCAGGCCGATATGATGTCACACATAACCAAGAGTCACCCAGAGGCAGTGTTGTACTTGAAACCACAAGAGAGCATAGTACCATTTTCTTCAGCAGACTTGGAGAGTTTAAACACAAGTGTTTTGAGTGATAGACAAAGTTCTAATGATGGTCATGAGGAAAATACTGATATTCACACAGCACCTAGTGATGGCCATGGAGAGGTTGAAGATGTAGTTACCAAAGATTCTGTGCTTGGAGATAATGAAGTAGAAGATTCACAAAGCACACATGTCCATCAGGAGTTGAAAAAGGTTTCATCATCATCAGCAGCATCAATAATGGGTGACAATAGTCAAAAGGCTGAAGAAATCCATGAAGTTAATGACAACAAAGTATTTGATGGAATGCAAAATCAGGTTAGGAATCTGGAAAGTGATTTATCTCAAGGAGATATGGAAGTAATGCAAGAAAAACAAACTTCGGCAGAAGGACAGCATGCCATTAACAAGCAACCAGATAGTCGTGACACAGAAACCAATGTGAAGCGTAGTGCTCATGATCACAACTATGCAAGAAGCAATGCTGTAGAGAAAAGTACTAAAGAATCTGTCAATGAACTGAATACTGATATAGACGTATCACCCAAGAAGAAACGGAGGCGGTCAACTCGGAGAAGTAGGTCAGAATCGTTGAGTAAACAAAGTGAAGATGCAGTGAAAATAACTGAAGCAGATCGAGCTGCTTGTACCAAACAAAAACATGGTCATCCAGGAGATGGTAAAGAAAAAGATAATGCAATCAAAGACCAGAATGGCACGGATGCAGTTAATACTGAAGTAGGACAGATGGATGCATCATTATTAGAGTCCACAAAATCTGCAAATGCTTCCTCAACTACAAGTTCAGAACCTCCAGCTAATAAAGACAAAGATACACAGGGTGACAAGGCTGAGGATACTAATATTTCAGACTTCTTCACTTGCAACATAGGCAATGCAGAGAGGACTTTGGGGCGTAATATCCAACGAGATCCAGTGACAGGATTCTACCTGTGTCCATACTGTGACAAATCTTCTCGGCTTCTACAGACGACTAAGATACACATGCGATTACATACAGGTGAAAAACCATATGAATGTAAAGTTTGTGATGTCAAGACAGTGCAGCACTGCTCGATGGTCAATCATATCAAAAGCCATCACCCAGAAATGGTTGGTATTACCTCTACAAGGGAATCCAGGAGGCTAAAGACAAAGCGGCCTAAACCAGATGCTTCGTCAGAAGCTCAGGAAAATATGGCAAGTATTGTTACCCTGCAGGTAGGAAGTCGTGTGAAAAAGTTAGGATCGACCAGCCCTTTGAAGACCAAATATAAGAAAGTGTCAAAGAAACTGAAGACTGCTGAAGATGATGAAACGTTTGTGGACCTACAGCGTTCTCAGCAGATCTTTGATGAAGCAAAGCTGCCAGAACTCAAAGGTGTGCAGAAAGGAAAACTTTCTCAGAGTAAAAATAGCAGCTTGTACCAACCTATCAAGCGAGGTGGAATTGGTATAAGTGGTCTGAAGCAGTTTGCACAGATCCCAATTCAAAGGCTTGGCGTAACAAATCTATCACAAAAATTCATGCAAGTTGCACTGGAGAAGTCTGTTTCCAGTAGTAGCCAAGGTACAATCTCTGATAATCCAAATCCTTCCATGCCTGTTAGCACAGAAAGTATGGAAACTGGTGCCCTTGATTTGTCAAGGACTGCACAAGATACGTCCAATACCGCACCTTTAACAAAACCTATGGCAGCAACAGGCAGTGAAGCAGATGGTAATTCTGTGCGAAAGGAAAGCCAATTTCAGACTGCAGATGAACCAGTCAAGCATTCAGATTTGAAAAAATACAAGAGGAAATATAGAAAGAAGAAAGGAAAGAAACATAAGAAGTCCAAACTTGCAAATGTGGGCAAGGAACACCAAGTTAAGACTGAGGTGGAAGGAGTTTCAAAAGTGGCAAAAGATGACAAGGGTAAGACTAAGAGTGCTGTGGATCATCTTGCTATGTATTATACAATAGAAATAGGACCAATTGAGAAGTCATTGGTCTTCCAGAAGGATCCTGTTACACATCGTATACGGTGTCCTTATTGTAGCATGACTTTGAGCCACATTTGGAGTACATACAATCATGTCCGATTACACACAGGGGAGAAACCCTTCAGTTGTAATCTCTGCAATTATAAGGCAGTGCAACTCACCTCAATTAAGACGCATCTGCGAAAGATACACCACAATGTAATCAGTACTGGGACTGGGGCCACTGAATTGTTGGCCAGTAGCACTTCAAATGACCACTCAAATGACAACTCGAATGACATTCCAAAGCCAGGTGCATTTAATGTGTATAACTGCTTTTCATATGAGGAACCAGTTGGCATGAAAAATCAAGAATTCAAAAAGGACCCAGCATCTGGTCTCATTGTATGCCCACACTGTGAGGCAACTGTTCCACGAAGGATGCTTGTTGAACATATCTGTTCCCATACAGGGGAAATGCCATACCAATGTAAATCATGTGAGCATAAGACAACAAAAAGAAGTGCTGTAATCAGACATGTCCAGATGTATCACAAAGAAGATGCTTTCAGCAAGTATGTTCCTCAACCTGGGGATAAGTCTCAAGTAGGCTCTTCTAAACTTGATGTGGATGCAAGTGAGAAGGCTGTGCCTTATGTTCCCAAAGATAAGAAAAGAGAACTCAGAAAAAGGCAGAAGTTGAAAGTCAAGATTTTTTACAAGAAAAACAATAAGCAACCTTCAGCAGAATTTGTAGAAGAGGACAACAGTGAAGGGGAAGACAGTGAAGGGGACGAAAATGCCATTGTGAAAGAGAGAACTGAGAGAGAGGAGGTGACAGATAATTTGGAAGATGAAAAAGCAGAATCCAGGTCAAAAGAGACCAAGACAAACCTTTATGACTCAAAATGTCCAAATTTTACACATACTCAGTCAGTAAAAGAGAGAAAAATCTGATTGTACGTAAGCTTAATGGGATGCATACCTGTCCATTTTGCACTAAGATATTTCGACGGGTATCAGATGCCAAACGGCATGTTCGAATTCACACAGGGGACAAGCCTTATAAGTGTTTGCTTTGCGGACAAAAAGCAAGGCAGCAAAGTGCAATGATAACTCACATTGAAAAGAAGCATGCATCAAGTATATGTTCATCTGTTGAGGAACCCATGAAGAATACAGAAGACCGATCTAACGATTCAAATGTCCAAGATGCAAAAGTAGGTGAGAATGCTGGTGAGGAGAATGTACTTGTAAAGGGTGTGGATGAGATGATGTGTGGTGAATTGCAGGACATAGGTGATGGAGCAAGGGAAAAAGTTGAAGAAAAATCCCTCTCATTGGTTGGAAAAAAGTTACATGATGATGAGAAGTCTGGAATAGACCAATCCAATGAAACAGATGATTCTAGCAAACAACCAATTCCAGGCAAACAATCAAGTGTTTTAAGTGATAGGGACACACAAGACTGTCATAAACCCAAAGAAACTGTATCACAAAGGTGTGAAAATAACAATACATTGGATGCTTGTAATAAATTAGGAATTGCTGCAGGATCAAAAGCGAGTATGTCCAAAAAGCAAAGATAATAATCAATGCTCCATTCAGAATGAAAGTGGGGATGGTGCTAAAGAGAGCAGGAAACCAATAGAAGACATTCTGGAGGAATTGCTAACAGATGTGGATGAGAGCCGGACTGACGATGAGGGGTTTTCTTATATGTCTGATCCTCAGACAGGAAACAAAGCTCTGGATCTAGCAGTAGGAATGCAAAAGCTGAGGAGTGAGGAAGACACAAACAAATGTGGCGGTGAAGGTGGAATGAATGAATCTGCAACAGGTCCGGGAGATGGTTGTCAGCCAAAGATACCTGTAATACAAAAAGGCAGTAAGTTAGAGAAGCTGGGCACACACACAGCAAAAGAAGGCTATAATAGTACTCTGGAAAATGAAGGTGATGAGATTGACCCAGGGAAATTAACAGAAATAACAAAACCAGAAAAACACTCAGCATTTAAAGAAAGAGATGAAATAGGATATGAGGAGAGATCAGAGATACAAGCTAATGTGGACAGAGGGGAGAACACTGGAACCAAGGTAAATTTTGATTTACCAGGATCAGTGATTCATGTTCAACAAATAGACAAGGAACATAAATTTTCTAGAAAAGACCATGCTGATAGCCCAGGATCAGCCAGTAGTAAGTCAGACCAAAGTAGTCCATTAAGACCAGGTTGTAGTTCTAAAGCAGGTGGTCCTAGAGGTGGAAGCTTACACTACTCGTATGAACCTTGGGATGAAGACACATGTGATGTGACACTTGAGTCCAATTCTTGCATGTATCAGTGTCCTCATTGTAGCTACAGGCACAGGACAAAAGCCGTGGTGCGAACACACATCCGGACACACACTGGATTCAAGCCATACCTCTGTCATTACTGTGACTACAAGTCAACTCACTGCACAACAATGAAGAAACATCTTTGGAAAGAACATGGTCTTGGCAAATCTGATGGTGATCCCTCTTCAAGCTCATCAGATAGTGACACTGGTTGCTTGAGGTCATTGGGAGAATCCCCACACTTTCTGTTCAGTCCGAGTGATGAGGAAAAAGGTCTAGCATTGAAACGTGCAGATGACACAGGGTATTCATTTGTTCCTATTGTGACAGGCCATTCAGCACAGAAGGAAATCTACGGATTCACATCCGTACACACACCGGTGACAAACCATATCACTGTCGGCACTGTGACTTCCGAACTGCATATGGATTTCTGATGCAGAAGCACATCAACATGTTGCATAAGGAGCAGCAAACTGTGACAAAACATACCAAGCCAGTCAAAGGAACTGATTACCTGTTCAAACCAAGTGAAGAAGAGAGGTCAAGGGTGTTGCGTCGTTGTTTTAACTCAGACATGTACAAGTGCGAGGAATGTGGCAAAGAGATGGTGCATGAATTTGACATGGTAGCTCACATGCGCTCGCATTCTGGGGACACACCATATCATTGTTCACACTGTGATGTGCATACTATGACTCAGATACAGATAGTGAAGCATGTTAGCAGTGTCCATAAGCAAAGCCCTGATAAAGTGTAAGTTGAAGACTACAGGTGCTGACAGGGAGATTTCAAGAAGATACCTGGTTTGAACAATAGTAGAGATGTGTCCAGCTGGGAAAATTTATCTTGAACAAAGTAATGGTGCTACTTCCTGGCAGACTTGACATGTTACTACTCAACTTATTTTTTTAGTTATAGATGATTTCAGAAAAGAACCAGTTCAGACACTTGAGCAAATGTATACTTATCTGGGTGCGTACTTCACACCAACATATTTTTTTCTTCCAGAATGCATTGTCCAAGTTATAATGAAATACAAAATACAAATCTTTTAGGGATTGCTTATTTCAAGACTAGTGAGAGTAAAACCAAGGACGATTCAAATCAGGAGATGACACTTTCGCGAGTGGCCAGGTCCACAGTTAGTGCCCTTGTCAAATATAGTTCCCTGCCAATTTCCTCAGATGAAACAAAAAAGGTAGAGAACTGGTTTAGATGAGGTCAGCAATTGTATTGCAAAGGTTTTTTTCATGTTTATGAATTACATACATGTACTGCAACTTGTGGTAAGGCAAAAAAAATTTGTCTCTGAAGAAATGTAAAAAATGCAAAATGTGCTTTTTTTTTTTCTTTAGGAAAATGCTAATGGGAAATACAGGATTTTTAAAAATTATTGTATTTTTGACCCACTTTTTTAATTTTTTCGGCCACTTTTTCATTTTCATTTTTTGGGGGAAAATTTTTCAAAAAAACATTTCAAGTGAGCAAAAACCTAAAAAAATATAATGCGCTAATAGCCCAATTTTAAACAAAATGCGTGTGGTCTTCTGAGACAAACTTGTTTTTTTTCTTGGCCTAATAAGGTTGCAAAATATAGGTGGGATAGACTTTGCTGTAATTCATGGACTCTTTCCATTAAACCATTTACTTGTACACAGAATAACAGAACAACCAGTGCTGTGTGTCTTAAAACTTTTAAGGTGATATATTTTAGAAGATTAACAAATTGTATATGGCAATTTTCATATTTTGATCAACTATCAGGTAATTGACATTCAGCACAATGGAACTTCAGTGAGTGTTAGCCAATCAGCAACATGGAATATATATGGTGGGTGTGGCTGAAAATTAGTTAAAGCTTAGCTATTTTGAAAGCTGCATTCCAACTGGCTATTGAAATGAATATTAGCCAATCAGAAATGCTGTATAAAGGCAGGTGAGCTAGAAGGTCCTTTTGAGTCTTGATCACTCCTATCTTACAATAAACAAAAGTTGACATTCAATTTTGATGAAGTTGTGGTCAAAATCAGTACAAAAACTAGTGCAGTACAGTACTAGGTATGATTTGTATTAATGTGCCACTTAAAAAGTCTAAATTGAGTAATGAATTGATGATCATTAAGCATTAAGGATACTTGTTAAAACCTGTGTTAATTGAATATTGTTGAGAATATTACACTGTATTCATCTATAGTCAATTTCTCTACCTCTGTGCAGCGATGTCAAGACCATGATGCAGTTTTTACGTGCGTCAAGATATGCTGTCTGTGTGTGCACGTGTAAAAACACTGTCAGTTTATTGGTGCGACCATCAAATCTCATGCAGTCATCACTGCACAGAGGTAGGTAAATGGGAGTATAATTCATTTGCTTAATTCTATTCACTGCTTTCCTTGGGAGATGTAATGTCTTTTGGTGATAATTCCACTCAGCAATGTTCAGGGTACCATGGGGCAGATTATGTATTATGTAATTTGCTACTATAGGCGCTGTAACAATTGTTTGAACTAAGCGTACACATTACCGGCGTGTGCGACCTGTACACTGGCGTATCGCATGTCTATTTCAATCGTTTGGTTTACACGTTGTCTACAAGTGTGCGACCTTCACGCACACATGCAGCAGATTGTTCGAATCAGTTCAAACAATTATTACTCGGAGTATAGTTGACCGTTAATTTGTGTGTAGACTAAAGGGATTTTTTACATGACGTATAAACCAGATTAGCGGTGTTTGTAGGCAGACCACAAAATTAATAAGACCATGTAAAAATCACTTGACATAAACAAAATGTGTGTACAAGATAGATAAAAATAACATGAAATTTAATTATTTAGCTGTATGGTGCTTGCTGTAGAAAGTAATGGGGGTAGAAATTGTTATGTTCATGCTCCTGGATGAAGTGACATATTTAAAAAAGAAAGGTATTTGCAAGTAAATTGGACATTGGAAAATGGTATGTGCAAAAATGACCCAAGACAAGACACTGAGTTTTATGTTAAAGTGTATTATAAATTTTGATATTTTATTTTGAATATTAATAGTGTAAATGGTCGTCGTTCTTACATTGTTACTTCTACAACCATATAAATATAAAAGGAATTAACAGTCAGAAACATGGCGAGCAATTATTATTTTTTTTACTACAAATATACTGCAAAATGTATTTTTCTTCTTTGATGTGATGCTGATAAATGTACAGCAAATGACATTTGTACATTGCAAAAGCTTGGACAAATGTAATGGAAGATGGCAACAGACCTGTGCTGACTGTTCTTTGAAGATAAAAGTATTTATTTAGAGATAAAAGTAGTTATTTCTTGACAATTTTCTGTTCATTCTGTTTGTAAGCTTTTGCAATCAAATCCCCCAAAATGTTGACCATCAGCAGTGTGATACTGAATTGAAAGTTCACAGTGCTGATGCATAAATTGTTTCAAGTAAGATTGAAGATGCAAAAGAGAAGGTCTGGTATTCTCAACTAGGGAGTGTAACTTTAAACTCGGTTTAAACTAGTGTTAGTGTTTCAATCATAAACCTGTTTCTTTCAACATACTCTGAAAGTGTGATGTAAAAGGTCAGGTTTTTTTTTGTGTGGTTGGGTTGGAATGACACGTGCAAAAGGAGTTTTCTTACCTGTTAAAGGTGCAATGAGAGATTTCATGTAACAGGTGTCCCGGGAGGTCCCTAAAAATGTGAAAATTCTGTTTTTGCACTAGTGTCAAGCTTTCTATTATCAAAATGTCCCCATGTAAAAGGATTAAGCTGAAAAATATTTCTTTGGTACAAAAATTTGTACAATTTCTAATTTACTAATACTAAATTCAGCCTGTGTTTTATATTGAAATTAAGCAAATGAAAATTCCTTTTGTTTTCACTTTCAAGGATTTCTGTAGCCAAAGACAAGGATAGAAATCTATTGGGGGACTTATCTATATGAAATAACTACATATGACACAATATATGGGTGCCCCAAAATCGCTTGTTGTACCTTTAACTTTAACTTTCAGAATGTTTAAAGGGAAAAGGTCCATTTCCTAAAGGAATAACCTGGATTTAAAGTTAGACTCGCTTTGTAAATACTAGTCAAGGAGTATAATAAGACTACAATTAGAGTTATGTTAAAGTACAACCCAAACCATCAGTATTATTTGTATGTTAAGAATTTAGATTTGAAAAAAGCTGTAAAGGTTAAGTGTATATGTGAAACAGGGATGACATTTGCATTGCAATATTGAAACTGGCATACATCTGTGTGTGAAGGTTACACAAAAAATAAGGTTGGTCTCAGAAGGTAATATAAAAATCAAATTGTAGATTGTGATCTTTAACATTTTATTACCTTTTAAGGTAATTTTTTTCAGAGGCTACATGGAGTGTTCTGGGACAAACCCTTTACAGTGTCTTATAGGATGACTGCAAACCCGGTCTTGTCCAGGGGCATAGCCAGGGGTAGTGTGGTCACACCAACCAAATTCACAAAAGGTTCATTTTTCTCCCAATAGTACCATAAAGAGGTAAAAAATAAATTTTTGTGACAAGGTATTTTAAAAATCTTAAAGTGGGCTATTTCTGTGGGTGCTAGCATGTCATGTGCATTTTTTAAACTGCAAAAGGTCCACTTTGCAATCCTGCAATCTTTGTATCAAACCTGGCTACCCCCTGACAAAAACTAGAAATAACCCATTTGAACAAGATTGCTATGGTTATTAGCAGTTAAAACTGGCTTATAGCTGTGGACTAATAGTGCAGAAGCAGTTAAATATTGTAAAGGATAGAATTTTACATCATCGGGAGGATGTGATAGTAAACATTTGCTATTAACAATTTATTTTATGTAAATTGCACCGCATGTAAACCTGCAGACTTTGTACATAAACATTTTTTTTCATTATGTAGCATAGAGTATAGAGTTTAATTTGATTTGAGAGGAATCATTGATGTGTGCTATTTTGTAATTATGATTATATTTGCTTGTGGATTCAAGTGTTAGATATAGTATTAGCAGTAAAATTAGTGTTTGAACATAATTTTCATTTAATTAATGGAGAACTTTGGAGAATGAAAAACATAGTTAAGTCAACAAACTTTGATGTGAAGTACTGCACACATGTAGTTACTTAAAGGGACACAATGGCAAAATATTCAGACATAATTAAATGGACCCTTTACTGAAATCACTTCCACAAATTTAAAAATAATTTGGGTGTTTATAATTTTGTAAAAAAGGAAAAGGAACTAATATGATTTTCCTTGTAAGCTTCACTTCTCAACCAAGGATGCTGACATGACTGACAGCATTTTATCAAACTTGAAAAGCATGCAGTCATCAGTTTAAAGATCATGTGTGCTATATGTGCTAATCCTGGCTAATTCACCTTTCACTTGTCAGATCAATATCTTAATACAAGCCTGAAGTACAATGTCTGAATGCCGTTCTGAATGTTTTTGAATTGTGTCACAAAACATGCTAGATACACTGTAAATTCTGGCAGGGATGCCAACACATTGATTTTCTGTGACAGGAATTGCCACCGATTGCCACCCCCTCTTGCTGTTTTTACTGTTTTTTACAAAATGTAGACACCCAAATTGTTTTCAAATTGTGGAAGTGGTTTCAGTAAGGGTCTATTTCATTATGTCTGAATATTTGTTTATGCCATTGTAGCCCTTTAACACTCAATATCAATTAGTGCATTACTTAACTTAAAGACAAGACAACTGTAGATTGGGTTTAGCACAATATCTATGCTGCCAAAATTAAAAATTTTAGTTCTGCTGGAGCTGTATACATCCATACATAGCTACAAATGTTTCAAGTTTCTGCTAGCTATGTAGATCGTGCAAAATAATGAACAAATATTATGCTGAAAACCCAACAATATTTAAATTGAGATGGGTTGAATTAAATATGGATACTTCAGTTTCTTGTTAACCCATGCATTCTTCTAAATTGCTTACATTTAATTGCATTGATTAAACCTTTCTATGTGGTTCCCCATTTTCTGCCTCATGTAACCAAAACTTTTAGTGAGTGAAGTCAATTTTTAGCAATATGGCCAAAAAGTGGCCATTTGACCCACATTTTGCAGGTTTATGAAACCTCCAAATGCAGGAGTTAATACATCTAACATTCATGGATTTTGATCTTTTTTAGCCTTGTTGATGTTTCTTTGCAAACCTTTGGTTGATTATCCTTGCTTAATTATGAAGATTATGAAAAGATGTACTGGGTTTTTGCATAGCTTGTATGACTTTTATCATTCTTAAGAAAAATGTGGCTACTCTTACCGTATTTCAACACCATTGACTTTACTCACAATTTTAAGTGGTCTTCCAAGCGTACTTCCAAAAAAGGGGTCTTCCAACAGAATCTGTCTTCCAGATGTATAGTGGTCTTCCCTTTGGAGTGTTGAAATAGTCTTCCAGACATAAAGAATTAAAATAACCTTATAAAAAGTAAGTTAACTTACATGTGATTGCTGATAACTTGAGGTTTCATAAGGGCAAGAAGAATATTTAACCATATCAAAATTATAATTTGTAAAATATTGTTGTATTATCCAGTGTGTGTTACATAAACAAGAAAGGTGCTTTATTCTTCTCAAATTATAGCATTATTCCGATTTCTACGTGCAGATCATCCATTTCTCTCTTGTTTACAAGCATGCAAATAGTTTTCATTTTGAGGACAGAGGTATTACAAAGACCAAATATAATGCTGGTGTGCCTTCGTCTATTGTTGTAGGTCTTCAGGTGAAATGACAGGTTCTCAAATAAGTTACATTCTGTAAGTTTGTGAAATTTTTAGAAAGTAATGGATGATCTTGTTGGTGTATATATTTTGTAACGGATCAAGCAGTATTTAGCTTAGCATTATAACATTAGGGGTATCTGTCAGATGAGTGTATTCTTGAAATGTATATGGGATTGTCAATTTGGATTTGAAGACGGTTCTTAAAATGGAAGCACATTTTCCTGTATGGTGCTATTTACATTACTACATTACTTTTCACTGACCGATTTATAATTGTAGTGACATCAGTACTTTGGAATGTTGGTTTGCATATACCACCCCAAAATAAATTTGAAATGTGGAGCAGTCCTCAATGCAAGGCCAAAAAAATGTTTCCATGGGGCATGTGCATTTTTATTTTGGAGCCATATTTGTGTCATCTGCAAAGCAGTGGGCACATAGGTGTATCCACATGCGTTGATCAATTTCATGACACTTGGATACAATGGTCCTTGAGTAGTGTCCCACGTGTTAAGTTGGTGACCTCATGTGACCTTTGTCCCCATTCACAGGTGACACATGCGTTTGGTGAACGTTGTATTTTTATTTAATAATTTCAGTAAATTTCAATTTTTCAAAACAAAAGCTGCTTCAGAGATAGAAAATTTTAATTTGATTTCTAACACAAGTGATCCCAAACCCTATGATGATGTTAACTCTAAACCAAGTGTCTTGATTTATTTCATGGAAAATATTGCACAAGTGATAAATCAAAACACTATTTGTATGCTTCTAAATAACAAAACAACCAGAACTTTTTCACATTTCATATGCTCATACTGCTTTCTGTACTGGATTTCAGGCAGTTTTTGCAAACAGATTTGGCCAAACTTTATTTTTTAAAATGTGATAAGTTTGCAAATGCAAATGGTGCGCACGCAGGCAGAGTGTCCATCTCTCTGTCTTTGGCATTTGGGCCAGACTCCCTCATATATAATGTTGCTTTGGGGGGTTCGCCACTTCTCCCACACAGCGAGTCTGTCATGCATTCCCAGCATATGCTGGTACCCATTTATACTCCTGGGTGGAGAGAGGCAAGCGAGATAAAGTGCCTTGCCCAAGTGCACAACACATTGGCGACAGCGGGGCTCATGCACATTGAAATATTATAACCCATGCTCTGTTCAGTGATGTCACATCTTACTTCAGACCAGATGGAGTACATCAGAGAATTGAATGTTGTTTTCTTCGCATATGATCATTTCATGATACATGACTCAAATATTTCAAGAATACATTCTACAGGTCATCTGCTAGGTTTACAATAGAATGATTACTATTAGCCAAGGAAAAACATGTAGTAGTACAGTAAAATGCCCATATGTTAAATGTATTCTATTTCCATATTTGTCATATCTCTTTATAAGTTTCAACAAAATAATTTTATGACTTTTATATGTAATTCCATTAAGCAGATGAGAATATTATAAGTTATTAATTCATGTACACATTCTAAGCAGTTATTTTTGAAGTTTTAGTTCTGCAAATTCTGCAAATAGGAATGACTGCAAATATAAAGAAACTCAACTCAAAATACTTGCAAAAGATGTAGTGTAGATTCTGTTAAAGTGTTTTTTTAATATTGCCCTTTGGTTGACAATTTGACATTGTACATGAACCAGAAAATATTGCATGTTATAACAAAATGATGCAAAATACCTACCTGAGGTGACTAGATAGAGACCATGGGCCTACTGTGTTTCCTAAGACCAAAGGTCAAGGGAAAATAGGGTAGTAGGCCCATGGTCTCTGGTCAGAAAGGGGAGGTGTTTTGTACCATTTCATGAATATAGTGCAGTCAATATTTGTTTTATACAATGTATAGAAATATTTTTCTCTAGCACTGAGTATAGGCAGTAACACAGAATAAGTTTGGACTGGGGTCAGACCATCAGATGATATGCCGACGCAGGGAAACAAGTTGCTATAAAAAGTTACTATTGACCTGGCGTTTTGTCATCACAAGGAAATAGTCAATTTTTGGTAAAATCACCATCTGCCTCTGTTGGGCTTGAACCCAAGACCTCCCGATAGTTTGCAAGCTGGCTGTGCCACTGCTGAACTAGAGCAAGAGGTTGGGGAACATTTCAACAGGTGAAGCAGGGAATCAGGTTTTCAAGTATCTAACATTCATGCATAGCACATACAGTAGGCCCTACACGTAGCATACATATGCCTATAGGCCTACTATAAATACATGGTGCCAGAAATCTGTCTAACATGACTGAGTTAGAAGGATTTTGTGGTGTGAGCATTGTTTTCATCAAATGTTGTTCAACAGCAAGCAAGTTACAAGGAAGTACGAAATAAATAGCATGTACTTGCATTCTGGCACATTGGTCCACTTTGAGGTGACACAAATTGCTTAGACCAGTTAAATCTACATCATGTTCTACAGTTAGTGCCAGACTTCATGATTTGGTAAACAATCATAATCAGCAAAGTTGGTGTGAAATGAATCAATTTGCCAAATAGTGGTAAAGCCTTCCATGCAAATTATGCATACCCTACCCACATTCTAAAAGAATGGCAAATTGGTCCAGTTTTGGTGACATTCCATTCCTCGTGTGGCAGAGCAAATAATTTTAAAATTGGGTCTAGTTTTGGTGACATTCCATGGAGTAAGTTAAAATATACAGGTTCTGACCATGCTGTTAAACTTGTATAGGAGCATGTACCCTTAGCCTGTTTATTGTTGATGTATACTTTGTCTCACCTTAAGTTGAAGGTGACGTCATTATGCGTCTTTGCATTCCCACTGGCGTCTCGATCGTGCCGCCTTTATTCGCGTGCGTATCATGCTATGATTCCAAGCATAGCGCGCGCGATTCATGGCTGCGCAACATAAAAGTCGCAGTAACTTCACCTTCAACTTAAGATGAGACAAACTATAGATGATGTGACATTTGTTTATGTTTATGGCACCCCCTGTTGGTGTAAGAGAGAAACTGGCAGGCAAAAGCACCTATATTTTGCATGGGGAAATTCTGTATTTTGCTCTAACTTTTGTTTCGAATTAATAATACTAACTTTCTTATCAAGCATAATAAGCTAATGCTACCAGCTGCATTTTGTGACCAATTTAGATCAGGAAAGATTCTGCAAGTAATTTATAACCAGATTTTATGTGGTCTGTCACAGAAACTACTGTAATATTTTGGCCTGCCAGAAAACAACAGAGGGCATGCCTGATGTCAACATGACTCATAGGTCCCAAACATCATCTATAGTAGAGGATAGCATTAAAGACCTATCAGTGATTTGCAAATCACAAATCAAAAAAATCATCAAAATCATATTTTTGCATGTATGCAACAATTACAGGTATCCGTACATACCCTGCAAATGATAGACCAAAGCAACCGAATAATGACAGAATCTAATTTTAGTCATACTGTCCGACGGACACTTACTACAACACGTAATACGTAATTGGAATGGAGAATCGTATCTTGGAACAACACTGCCCGTTTCGTCCTTTTCTGTCAATTCTACAGCTGGAAAAGGTAACTTATGAGAATTCTACAGACTTACCCTTCACTTTGAAGCTATTCCTGCAAATTTCAAATATTTTTCAAATCACTGATAGTGTCTTTAAGTGTAAGACTACTTTCAGTGTTTATTTCTAGCTGATGTGAGAGCAATTTGTAAAAGTGTTCTTTGACAGACTTAAAGTTGAGAATTTTTATCATCAGGTCAGTTGACCACTAGCATTGCATAAGTGCAGAGTCGATCTTCTCTTCTCCTTTTTACACATTTTGATTACAACATCAAACCATCAAATTATCAAATTCAGCTCAATTTTTTTAAAGTAAACACTTTCCAGGATAATTTAGGGAATCATAAAAACAAAGGTGCTTAGATTGTGTAATGCACCTCCAAGTTTTTATTCATAAAAATGCAAGTTTGACGAGGTACGATAATAGCAATGTCACCTCTATTTGCAACATATTACATATGGAAACAACTACGAGTCACAGCCACTAAATTTGTTAGACAACTTTCAATTAAAGTTTGCTAATTCTGTTTGGTGGGGAGTTAAGTTTGTGTGATGTACATTACATGAATGTAATTATTGAAATGTGTTGATTCAATTTGTATGATGAGATGGAATTGATTTCTTAAGTATTTAAGATGTAATAATAAATCTTCCATGAATCTTTATGTTATGAAAATGAAAACCTTTATGTAATGTAATCCATGAGACCAAAAGCAACTGCAAGAACAATTGCAGTTATTACGATTGTACATATCACATCATTCATGTGGCTTGTGTATAATTTGTTTCTATTTCAAAAGCAAATTACCCTTATAAATATACAATTCACAAAATCCTAAAATAGAGCAGGTATGGTAACCTATAACCTTTAAAGTGATTGGAGCCCATTATTTTTTTTTTTTTTTTTTTTTTTTTTTTTTTTTTTTTTAAAAATATTCTAAAAATGTAAATTTTGTTGACAATATCTTTTCAGCAACAAATTAGGAATTATCAGTCATATTTGAAATAAAAAATAATTCCTTAAATTTGATTTCATTGTCACTGGGAGCATTAATAAATTTTAGTTTACATTTTTATTTTTCATGTTTAAAGGTGCTTGTTCCGATTTAGGTGTATTGTGTTCTCTACTTGATATGAAGTCTGGCCTTGCACATCACCCGTCAAGTAACCGTGGGAAACAAACTTGTCGGTTTTGATGGTAGAATGCACATTCATGTTGCAAAAGCCCTAGCAATACTGTGCTAATAAAAGTGGTTACCCACAAAACGGCGGTTTTTTTGTTATATCTTGGGAATGAATGATTTGAGGGCTCAAATTTCATGAAACGTCACTGAAAAAATATCGGCCTTTCATCTATTCAAAATCTATACTACTTCCGGCAATCAGGGTGGTCCCAAAACAGCGAACACGCACCTTTAACCATGTCTAAGAGCTTTCCAAAAATCCCATGATGTAACATATTTACCCAAAACTGCCAGTTAATTTGTTACTTAGGTAAGATCTGACACCCATGAACTGCGAAATTATTTCATTATGCCAAATCGAAACCAAAATGTTCCTTATTTTCAGCAAGAAAATTGGGACAAACCCTTCAAGATCGAGTTTAAAGGACTTTCTCTGTGAACCTTTGCTTGGTCGGGTGAATGCACGTCTGAGTTTGTACAGTTAATTCAAATTCTTGTTATTGGTGGTTTCATTTGCAAAATATTGTCTATTCCAAAAAAAATGTTCTTGATAAACCGTGCCAAATGAAAAAATCGTATTTCTGTTTATGTAGTAGTATTGTGTTAAACAGAGAGGCATACAAAATGTTTTTTTTTTTGAATTGGTGGTGTGCTTGCTATTTTATCAAACCACTGTGATATGGGGGTTATTTCAAATCTGAAGATATACAAGCCCCCAAAGCATTTGCTAAGTTATAGTCTGCTGTATTGTAATTGAAGCTATTTCTTGCCTTGTTTATTTTCGGCATATATGCTTAGATTCACATGGATGCAGGATTTAGAATACTAGTTTAATGCATGTAGTGCATGTATAATACAGCGTTTTTTCAATCATGGTTATAAGAGCATTTTTGTCCAGGTTTTTATTTTCATGAATTTGTAATATACAACTGTGAAAATTAAAATACCAAAAATAAAAGTTAAATGTGAAAATTAAAACTCACCGAAAATAATGCCTTGCAAGAAAAATGCTCAGGAAATGGTCAACACAAAAACAGGGTATTTGGTAACAACTTCCCGACTTCATGGGTGAAAGTTTTTAAAACATTGTTTACTACACAAACCTTCCCCTTTTTTCAGTAAACAAACTTGACCCAGCTATCTATTAGAGTATAAGAAAATAATACATGAAATTGAAAAAAAGAACCCCCAGTGAGCCCAACTAAAATAAATATTGCCACAGAAAAAACAATGCCCCATCTCAACTTAAACCCATTAAAATCTAATGGTGCATCCCTACATGCTTTTAACCCTTGACATTTTGGCATTGTTTTCATGTGTACTGACAAAAAGGAAGACTCGCTTTTGGAAGAAAAATGAGTATGGTGTTAACCCACCAAAATTAAGAGCCAAGATCAGTAGATACGTCACAGAAAATGGAGTTACAGCATGGAAAAGAAAATATAGAAAGAATTTCAAAAGATATAAAATGAAATTGGTTATATTTGGGGTAAATTTTATGAACATTGCTTGTTTACAAATTTTGACAATCACAAAAATAAAACTTGTTGGAAAATCTGCAGAAAATATCTGTATGCAAAAATATTGACTTATACAGTAGATGTTTGTTTTGCACGAGCAGAATCAGGATTCAAAATTTGTATTTGTTATCAAAAGTGTCTATACTCTGGCTCGTGATTTTTTAGACGTATGCAATGATTAATGTGCGCGTTTGTTATGTCCAAGAAAAGGTTGGACACCCCCACCAGGCGCGTAGCCAGCCCGATGGTTCCGAGGGGGCAATTTCCTGGTAGGTGCAACAAATGTCCCGATCACAAGCACAAATTTCCCAGTCACAGGGCAAAAGAATCCGAAAAGGGGCTGATTTAACATGAATATCCATGTTTTATTTCCAGATTTCCCCTCAAGATTTTTTTCAGAGGGGCACTCTGCCCCCCCCTTTGCCGGCCGTATTGCATAACAGGTTATACACTGGCACGATTTTTCAATAGCACATAGACTAGGTGGATTTAATTCATTGTTATTCCATTTTTTGATGTATGTGGTCAATAATTATTTTATAGAGTATTGTATAACAGTATTTGCTGTATTGGTTCTCCTTTAAGATATTTTAAAAGGGCTTGAATTAAGGGAGGTATTTGTAACAGATGAGTTCCGACTGATTTTCCTTGATCACACTACATATGACAAGAAAAAACATGGATAGTTCAGACTCTTCAAAATTATATAATATTTTTTTTCTATGGTGTTCATCTGATGGTAAAACTGCCCTCCCCATATTTACATTAATTTATCACGTTACAAAGTAGATTCAATGTTTTTCTATTGATAGATGATATAAGATGTACTATTCTGTCCCTGACCAGGGAATCGGTTTACCAATATGTCATAGTGATGTCCAGTGGCGTACCGATCCAGAGGGGGCAAATTTCCAAGTCGTCCCACCAGAGGGGGCAAAATACGTAAGTCGTCCCTGTGATTTACTCCAATTAAGTCTGAATTTGACCAAATTCACGCGTAGCGCGCGAAAAATGTCGAAATTTACTTTAATTTTGCCCAAATTTAGGCTGAAATTGGTCAAAATTCCCGGAAAAAGAGGGATGAAAATGCATATTTTGGTCCACATCGTCCGTTTTTTTTGAGCCAGAGGGGGCAACTTGCCCCACCCCGCCCCTACCCCGGTTGGTACGCCACTGGTGTTGTCATAGCAATGCAGATGAAACAATTGCATTCCTGGTACAAAGATAACTTGCCCAAGAGATAAATGAAAACTCAGCTCTGCCAGGTTAAGCTCTGTTGGTTATATGCTGCTGATGCTTGGTATGTAGTAAATTGTAATATTAACTCAAGCAAGTTGTTCATGATAAGTATTTTAATATTATTCAAGGAAAGAAATCCACTTTCCTTATTTTCATTATGCACAAAATGCCTTTTGTATTAAGTTACGGTGCCTTTATTTACTCAATAAAAAGTAATTTTTGTACTTGTTCAATATAGCCATTGTGGAAATCATTGTAATTACTGTGTCTTGCATGGTACAATTCTAAAATATATTTTACTATACTGTTGGATGGTAAAGACCATTGAGAATAATTAGAATTGGGAATCCCCAACTCTAATTCAGTGGCCGCAGGAAATATTTCTCTAATAAGAAATTGGATACAGGTATGCCTACAATGGGTCAAAAACTGGTGGGACACCTGTTTATAATAAGCATATTTTAAAGAAATATGAACCCATTCATAAGGTCCACAATATATGCATCACATATTAATTTCCAAAAAAGTGGTCATTCATATAGTAACTCTTAAGGATTAAGCACGATTTGTCTGATCTGAAAACATCGAAAAAATCATGAAAATTCATATTTTTATATTTTTGTTACTGGCATGGATATGCAAACATAACCTGCAAGTGGTTGGCTTGAAATCCTGTATTAAAGACAAGGCAGTACTTTCTTATCTGATTCTGTAATTTCTATACGTGCGTATCAAAATTCCGACTTGAGATCAAAAAAGCCTTTCCAGGTAATATCACATAGTTTCAGCGTGATATTGTGCGCCATGAGCACTAAATTTTGACCTCAAACACAAACATTATTGATCTTTGTTTTTCTGTACTTGTGTAAACCCACAATCAGCTGTTTAGTGCAGATGTTGGACGCCCGCTGTATCTCTATTTGGGGGATCGGTATGAAAATTTCCTCAAATACTTCATTTTTTTCACTATTTCGTGGTTTTTTGTTTCTAGATTAAAGCAGTTATATGGAATTTGGAAACCACTTATCCCAAATTTAATGCATTTCGCCCAAATTTTTTTTCGATCCTCCGTCGCATTATCGCTGCTAACCCGTTAAGATAAAACCATTAAAGCTAGCCAAAAAGCCCTATCTTTATAGTACATTCCACTTCCTTAGATCCAGACACATTTTAGTAGTGCTGGACAAAAAAAATTACCCATTTATATAGTAGCATTGGAAAAAAACGACCCAACAACGCGAACACAACAATGTTATCTCAATGCGCAAGGCCATTATTATTACGCTGCATCATTATCGTCAGAATCATGTCGGCTATATGTGCACAAACCATTTTTAGGTAAAGGGATGAAATGCACACCGTATCAGTGGCACACTTGTACCTACCCTGTTACACTGAGTACCCCTAGCTCCCTCTCTAAATTTCTTAGATTAAAAAACTATTAAAATTGAGTGCTATCATGGACAAAGCTAAAGTTTAGATTAAAATTTTAATACATAAATTTAGTTAAATAATTGAATATAAATCTAATAATTAAAAATTTTAATCAATTTAGATTTTTGTCCTGTTTTAATCTAAGAACTTGGAGAGCGTGCGTCGAGCCTTAATATCAAGAGCCTTAATATCTAATGTATCTTAAAGGCAGACTCGAATAGCGGGATATAATTGCGAATTGTGGAATTAATATTCTGCTAAGAATGGTAACGCTGCCATGGTTTCCCCCTTGGGGGAATTCTATTTTTCCTAATGTATCATTAAAAATTCAGCATTCGGTGCCCGTGTAATACAAATATAATGTCAACTAATTCATGCCATTTTCAAATATGTGCGCATTGTACTTCAGGGGAACCTTGTGAGTCACTAAATTATACCAGCGCCACTTTGGGGGGGGGGGGGGGGGGTGGTCACACACACCCCAAAAGCCACATAATGGGCAAAAAGTCCATTTCTGCTGAAATTTTTGATAAAAAGATCAAAAATTTAGATAAATTTTGACATAACGTCCACTCTTTGGTGATGAGATGTTCAAAAGGTCCTAAAAAAGTATATACTTTTTTTGGCCCCGGGGGGCAACCTGCCCCCCCCCCCCCCCCCCGCCTGTTACGCCACTGGATGCGAGTACGCCAAATTAAAAACGTTCATCATGGCAGGGACTACCTTTTAAGGCGCCACAGAGCAATAGCTCTCCTTAATCACTCTCCCCCCAAGAAATCCTGCGTACGCCCTGCGCCCTTTTATGGCAAAAGGGCGTAACTTGAGTTACACCCTTTAGCTTTGAAGGCCCCCCTGCAAAACCAATGCATTATAGGATACATTTTTCTTTTTAAATGTTGAGCCAAGTAATGCTAAAATATTTTTACAAAAATATGTATCCCATAATGCATTGTTTTTGCAGGACAACCCTTTCAGGCAAAAGGTGTAACTTGAGTTTAACGCCCTTTTGCCAAAGGGCCCGCCTGGTACTTGGCATGAGCTGTATACATCAGTTCTTGAGCCATCTACGGCCTAAAATAATGAGATTATATTTGTGTGATTTATAAACACTTGCATTTTTAGGCAAATAGAACATACCTCAGCTAATTTGCATTACGATAACAAGGAGAAAGTCTGTGAGGAAAGAGCTTTCTTTTAATTGATTTTATGCGTGTCCATATAATCAGTATCGTCACAACACATTTTTTCACTTTATCACCTCGCTGTATATTAGTACTTACATTGACATAGTTTTATGGATTTGTCTTATACTTTTTTACGCAATAAATAGGCCGACTCTACAGGGCATGCTACAGAAGAATTTTCCCTGCTCATAAAATCAGAAAATTATGGTTTTATATAGAGAAAACAGTTTTGTCAATATAATTATTAAACATTTGATTTTTGAACAAGAAATGCTCATTGTTTTGGTGCATTTTCAAAAAAAAAAATTCCAAATTTCAAGATGAATTTGAAAAAATTGCACAATACTCATCATTCATATGTTGCATATTACATATAAAATAGCTAGTACTCTATCCTTGCAAGTCACGCATCACAGATTAGAATTGCACCACATGAAATGAGAACTCCAACTTTACTGCACCAAAGCTGCAAGCATAACAAAAATGCCTATGTCAAAAAAGCAAATGGAAGAAGTTCATATAATATGGAGTGGTTATACATGGAGATCAGAAATATGCTGATACAGAAGCCTAGAGAAGAGCAATCAGGAAAGCTCAATAGTGAAACAGGAAGAGCAGAAAATCCAGAAAAGTGATAGAGAATCGTAGGTGAAGCTGAGTTATTTGAAATCTTGACCCAAATCAGAGACTCGGGTTGGGCCGACGACGACTATCATGGAAAATCAAAGACAGAAAATCAAGAATCGCCAATCGGGAATTGGCGAGAGAAGAATGCTGAAAATGTTGATGGATCTGGATACAGCACTCTTTTGTCTGGAGACACTGTTTTATATGATCTTTTTCTTGCTGAATGGGGACATTGTTTTCATGTAAATCCAAGAAAATGAGGTATAGTGACCAAATATTATATTTTCAACTAAGACCAATAGCTAGGTGGGATGTGTTGTGGCTCAAAAGTAAACAAATCTCAAATGGATGTATTACCCCCCCCCCCCTTTTCGTACAAAAAAGCTCCATATTTTCAGAAAGTCTGTGCCCCTACTGAACCACTACACAACACAGGACAACACAAGCCATTATTTTGCCAGAATCAGATTTCACTATATAACCTTTTTACAAATCATTGCACTGTACACACACCTGAACCATCTGGCAAACATGGGGGGTTGGGAATCCTAAAAAAACCCTGTGCATACCTTGCACTGTGATAATAGGGCGTAAATCCCGGGGATGGGTTGTAATAAGCTTCTATAGCCTACCTCCATATCTTTTGATGAGATAGATAGTCCAATAAAGATCACCCCCCCCCCCCCCCCCCCATGTTGATGCCCCTGCATGTGTGTTTGACCAAAATACCTCATATTTGATACCATGTAGTTTAAAAATGGTAAATTGTTAATGGCCTTAGTGACTTTGCATGCATTTTTCTAATTAGTATTACATTTAACAATTTTAGGTTTTAAATGGCAAATTTTTCAACGTGCTTTGTGCGCATATGTACTATATTATTGGATCTTGTCAGCAAACCTGTTTCATTCATAATTGTCATCAACCACATCCCCTCATATCAAAAAAAAAAGTTATCCCTGATTGTGATGGCTTCATTCATGGCTATAGTACAGTGGAGTGGAATTCCAAGGGTTTGATGAAACACAATGAAATGAATGCTAGATTTGATCAAGGTTTTGACATGTTTCAAATAAGACAAAACTGCCAAAATCAACTGAAAAGGTGATTAAAATAATATTTAAATATAATTTTTAGAAAATAATGAATTATTTTAAGATTTTAATTTTCAACGCAGCCCAAAAATCATAAAACAGGCTGGCAACAGGAAACTCAATATCAAGTTATAAGGGCCTTAAAATTACAGTATTTTCCTGTTTACCAAATATAGCCCTTTTCAATATTCAACCTTTTTTACAGTAGTTTTCCATGTATACACTAAACTTTGTGTTTTACAGCACTACGTATCTTATCAGACTTGTTCTAATCAAACCACCCACTTCTGTTTATATTATTACAGACCTATAGAAGAAAGTCCAACAGGAACGTGCAACTGAGAAGACTGTAGGTTTGCAACTTTAACAATGATTGAAGGGATTAGCAGCGATAATGCGAGAGAATCGAAAAAATGTGGAAATGCATGCTTTTAACTATAAATCAAGGATACTTGTGTACAATTCCATATAACTCTGCGTTAGTAGAAACAAACCACCAAATAGTGAAAAAAAATGAAGTTTTTGAGGAATTTGTCATACCGTCTCCCACAAATAGACATACATCGACACCCCCAAGGGTCTCAAAATCTGCACAACAGGTGCCTTGTGGGTTTACAACCAGTAGAGTATGACAATATCAATAATGTTTTGTGTTTGAGGTCAACTGTATTGATCATTGTGCACATATCACGCTGAAAATCTGTGATATTTCACCGGGAAAGGCTTTTTTTGATCTCAAGTCGGAATTTGCTACGCACGTGTGATAAAAATTACAGAATCAGATAAAAAGAACTGCCTTGCCTTTAATACACGGATTTCAAGCCAACCACTGCAGGTTGTTTGCATATCCATGCCAATAACAAAAATATAAAAATATGAATTTTGGATTAGCAATCGCTGCTAATCCCTTTAAGGTGACATCTTGTGATGAAGCATAATATAGTTTTTATATAGTTTTTAAAATAAAATTAGGAACTCTACATCATAAAAAGAAGCGCTACTCGGTACATTGAAAAGTACGTAGATTGCTGAACCGCGCCTTAGTGGGTTTGAACAATGATCTCTATACCAATGGATTGGAAACCTGTGTTTCGTAATTGAAGCACTGCATGATGGCCATATTGGTCATCCAAAAGAGCCCAAGCAGGTGGTTAAGAGCCGGTCATTTATACAAAATTGTTCCCATTGAAATGTGGCTAAGCGACATCACAGACTACAGAATCAAGCCAATTTAGTGAGCTCATTGTATTTGCGCGTATGGGATGGCATGTCTCTAAAATGTGCACCCGGGATACAACTTCTGTTAAACAGGTGTGTCTGGAATGGTATTGTGTTTGGTAGACCAAGATGCCCACCCGTTGCTTCATTCATCTAATATACAATTACTGTTGTGTAGCCAATCCATTGTATAGAGATCAGTGGTTACAGTGCGACTACGATAAAACTATAAATATTACGCGACCCCTTTTCAAATGTCCATGTTTTCATGGATTGTTAGTGTTTAGGCCAACTAAAACCTTTGTTAATCACAAAATGATATCTAAAACACCCCTCTTAACATTTTTCTCAAATCACTGAGGTTTTCAGTAGTTTTTTTGCAATAAAAATTCTAAAAGAACTTCGCTCCTATCCTTTGTGTGCTCAACAAAGTTCACAAGGATGAGGCTTGTGGCAAACTTGCACGTGATATATGCGCGTATGGGATATATTTTCGCTAGCTTCTGTTTCGGTATTGCATGCGGCATTGTAAATATACCACAGGGAATAAACATGGTAGCTTCCATGATTGATGTACAGTTGTGTACATTTGTCGGAATAAATCTGGATTTTTTCGCAAGGAATATTCCAATGGCCATGAAAACCATCTGGTACGTTTTATTTGGGGATATTTCATTTAGATAGTGCCGATCGATTCATACCAATAAGTCACTTTAAACATAAATAGCTTGATTACACCCACCTTAATCACCCACCCAAATACTTACACATAATAGGACACATCTACATGTATATTCTTATTTAACCACAACCATTGTACATCTATCCAAACTTATTATGTTTATTCTACAAAACCAAAAAGTGTCTGGAAATTTTGCTGCCAGATACTTTATTTTCATTCAGTATTCTACTGAATATTTGTCTTTTCTATCCTAATTTCCCCTCAAAAATATTTTTGTATACATTTTGTATAGTTGTGGATGCTTGGCTATGGCCATAATATCACAATTATACATAAAACATATGCATGAATCTTGAATCTTACAAATTGCTAGTATATGAAAACATGCAATTATATTATTAATTATATAAGAATATGAATATGGTGGTAAAGTTGCAGTGCCATTTTGTCATTGTGTCATATAAAGTCATAAGTCATGTAAGATGAGCTAATCAGTATATCAAGGATTGTGGAATGCATGATCGTGCGAACCAATCAGTGGGGTGTATTCAATACGGAATAAAGACATATCACATTGTAATGTCAGCCAACTGACACAATTCTTCTCCTATTGAAAAGTGTGTTTCCACGAATATGCACTCCACCGTGGTGTACCACAGGCCAACAGTTCCCCAGATGAACTACCTCAAAACAACCAGAGCTTATAAGGCAAATATTTTTCTCTTAATGAGCACCTTGTAGGGCAAGTATTATGAGATTTATCCTGGTTGGTAGATGGCAGCTATGGGTGGGCACAAAACATCTTAATATGTGGATCCAAGGTTTTTCGGTACAGCTCAACTTCTGGTTCTTGAATTTAGATCAACTCATTTCATTTCAATAAACAAGTTTGTAAAAAAAAATCCAATGGTGAATACATACACTACAATGCATCTCTTCTAAGCCTGATCATTTAACATTTCACTGTGATATTTATTTAGTTAAAAATTTGCCTGGCCTTGTTGATTTTCAAGTTCACCCACACCAGCTGATGGTACTTTTTACTCTGCAATGTGACTAAGGCTAATGGACACCTGTGTAGAATTCAAACTTTTCAAAGATGAGAACCAACAATACGGTAGGATAACAGTTGACATGTTAATCCACTAGCCAGAAATTGACATATACCAAAATTCATTCCCTCAATGCATTGGGTGATGGAAACCCGGGATCCACATATTCACTGGACCACCAATGGGCTTGTCATTTTCTAAGGAAGGGGTCCCATATTTTGGACACACTAAAATGTGGTGGTCATAAAATTTTACATTAAAATGGGAGGTCACTTTTTTTTGCTTGTTTAGTTTGAATATGAATTGTATGTTTTACCCATATTTGCAAAATCAAGCAAAAACTAAATTTTACAAATGTCACATCTTTAATGCACTCAGACGATGATTTACAACTCATAGGATGACGCCACATGATGATTTCTAGTGCTGTATACAAATAGTGTTAAATTTTGACATTAAAGCTAATTAAAAGCAAAAATCTACTCATAAAATTTAGAAATAAAGGTGATGGAGTTTCATATTTGGGCAAATAATGTAACCAAGGTTAGAAAAAACTTTCCAAATAATGGGCAAAACACAGCTGAGCTCATTTCTATAATTCATTTTTTTGGCTAAGGTTACATTATGGGTCCATAAATGATACCGCTAACCCATTTTTTCTATTACCTTAAAGAGGGACTTCGGAGAGAAAAAATAAAAAGGTTCTTAGTAGATGGTTGTATTGTACCAAACCAAAAAGTCTGAGCATCAGAGGATATCAAGTTGTGAATCTATTTAGTCCCCATTTTTTTTAAAGTTGCGAGTCATCCACTTTGAGAACCAGCAAATATATACAATGTGCCATCACTGCCACATTGATCTATTTCATCACCAGTTATAATGTTTATTTCTTCACAACCAGATATGCTCTGATGCTCAGTCTTTCTGGTTTGGTCCAATACACCCATATCTACTATGAACTTTCTTATTTTTTCTCTTTGGAGTCTGTCTTTAAAATAACTAGATTTAATGATTGGTTTTCCAAATATTTGAAATTATATGATTAAAGCAATAACAGCACTTTTTTTGAAGAGTGCCTCAATTTAGGCCGATCACTTGCATGCATAGACATTTCAGCCAATACATCATCATGTTTCTATACATATACAACACCTTGAATCATTGAAACAAGCATCTTCAACAAGTAATTCCCGCGATCCACAAGACAAATGACACTAACAACTATATAGTGCATGAGAGGTGAAACTCAGGTCAAGTGACTCTGACTACCGTACCATTTTTTAAATTGTTTAATTGTGGGATTTTTAATTAGTCCAATTATTAAAGTTAAATTATGATTTTTCTTTACGTCTAACCTACATCAGAAAAGTTTCATCATAAAGATTATTATATTCCAAGTATGAATTAGTAACTCCTTTATCAATATTGTCGCCGGAATTTGTGAAATCTATAACTGCTGGATGAGTCAGGCCATCGCCTCTTCCTGGCCTACAGTTTAGTAATCTACATATTAATAATGCCATACTAACATATACATATTCAAGAAAATGCAATATTATTAACTTTATCTGAATTTTTTTAAGATGTCAGATCTCCTCTGAGAATGTTTGGTCTATTTTCATGCTTGGTCTATTTTCAGATATTCATACTCTATCTGGGGCTCATCAAACAATATGGTATGTTAATACATATTAATTAGCTCAAATTAGTCCCAATTTTTTTAGTGTCCCGTTAGTGAATTTTAAATAAAGTGCTATATTTGACATTGTTTTTCTGGGAAAATAAAGAATTGGCAGCATTGAATTCTGTTGTTCTCTAAAGTTACCCCAGGAAACTACAAGAAAAGTAGCATTGAACATTCTACAATTTTTTTTTATTTTTAATCTTAAAAACATAAAATAATGCATTTTTGCAATTTTCACCCCAAAATTCCTAAAAATATATACCAAATTGAGCACATGTTTGGGGCATAACTCAAAAACCAAAAGTTGTTTTTCAAAAATTCTTTCAGTTCTGAGTTGCATTCATCAATCTGCTTCAAGTGAGCTATAATTTAAAAGTATTGAACAAACTTCAAAAAATACATCGCGGTCCCTGGACCGCGAGTGTCGTTTGCCGTCGCGGTTTGTGAATGGGGCCAGAGGTGACATGAGGTCACAAAGGTCACTTGAGGTCACCAACATGTCACCCCACCCCACCCACACATTTCCACCAAGTTACATCATCATAGCCCTTATGGAACTCGTACAGCATGCATTATATTAAGGGTTTACATTTTGACCAGCCAAAGGTCATTTGAGGTCACCAAGGTCACATGAGGTCACCAACATGTCACCCCACCCCACCCCCTCCTTTCCACCAAGTTACATCACCGTAGCCCTTACGGAACTCATACGGCATGCAATATATTAAAGGTTAACATTTTGACCACAGACACACACACACAGATACACACACACAGACATACGCCAGAGTAATCCCTATGTGCCTTCTGCAATTCTTGCAGACGACACAAAAAGTTGTGATCTGCCTACTATAATTTTCAAAATTTTTGCACGGATGTATTGGTAATTGGCTAGTTAACTATACCTGTGAATGGTAAAGCTCCAAAGTCTCCCTGTGTTGCAAAATAATTAATTTTGTAATTAGAAGAACTAATGTTGTGGATCTCCAGTAATGAAATGTCCTTCCATGATTCCATGATATATTAAAAAAGTGCTATGTACATGCATACCTAAGTTCGTTCATAATTTAGCTGTTCCATTGTTCACAAGTCTCATTTAATATGGGGTAATTTTTGGTGCTATATCATAATGAACAGACAGAAATTTGGTGTTTCCACCGTTAAATTACAATCAGGGATTCATGATTCAGCTCACCTGTTAAATAACTGTTTAAACTTTTAAACAACTTTTTAAACAGCATGTTACAGCATAAAAGGATTTTTGTGTCATCTGCAAGAATTGCAGAAGGCACATAGGGATTACTCTGGTCCCCCTCTGGTCGTGTGTCTGTGTGTGTGTGTCTGTGGTCAAAATGTTAACCTTAATAAATTGCATGCCCTGTGAGTTCCGTAAGTGCTACGATGATGTAACTTGGTGGAAAGGAGGGGGCGGGTTGGGGTGACATGTTGGTGACCTCATGTGACCTTGGTGACCTCATGTGACCTTTGGCCCCATTCACAAACCACGACCCCATTCACAAACCACGACGGCAGATGACACTTGCGGTCCGGGGACTGCGATGTATTTTTGTAATTAGAAGCAGACAAATACAAAATTTTGAGCATTACCGTTCACAGATATACTTTATTAGACGATTATCAATACAACTGTATAAAATCTCAACAATTTTGAAAATTTGAGGCATTCTTCAAAACTGTGCTATTATTGCTTTCAGGTTGTGCAATTTACCATAATTGCCAATCGCAGCAGGTAGTGCATTGTTTAAAATGCATCACCTTTGTGATAAAAAGAGACCAGACATTCAGATATCCAGTATTGATTTAACTATTTTACCCTACAGACGATTACAAAATAAACCTATGTTAAACACTCTTAGAAAAAAAGGTGCGAAAGAGGTTCTAAACTTGTCCTCTATATGGAACCCTGTAAGGTTCTTCAACAAACCAAAAATAATTCTTCAACTGCTGTATAGCACCTTTTATGGTTCTGTTAGGAACCTTTTTGGGTTTTCAGATTTTTAAGAACCATATTTGAGGGTTCCATTCTTGAGGGTTCCATATAGAGGACAAAAAAAGGTTCTAAGCCATATTTTTTTCTTAGAGTGAACATTCCAGTTGATTCCACTCTGTTTTAATTATGTACTTTTGTACAATTTCCTCAGGCCACTGTGTTATTATTTGTCCAGATCTGGGTAAATGCAAATTCAATATAGGAACAAAAAGATTGTTGCCTTATTCCTTTGGGTATTTATTAAATAATTTGGAGGTAGGTTACGTGTACATGCAACATCTGGCTTTGTCAACAAACTGAGACATTCCTCCCACAAGCTTTTTGAATGTCTGTTTAAAGGGAGTCATGCATCATGTGATGTGTTTGGATGAATCACTGCCGCATTTCAAATAATGGTCGCCTAATAGGAGAGTTGCCTTGTGCAAAGAAAGACTTGGTAATCAACCAAGTAACATCTATTGCTATTGAACCTTAGTGAGGCATACCCCACTGTCTCTGCTTTTTTGAATTTGGACCCATACTGGGACATGTGAGTCAAGACATGTGAAAATAAAGACCCAGCCAGTTATAGAGAACACTGCGATGAATGGCGATGTCTCAACAGATTGAGAACCAGAATCGGTCGATCTACGGTTTCCTTACAGAAGTGAGGCTACCTGGAAGCAGATCAGGACACTACCTGTGGTTGAAGAACAGCATCACAGACAATGGAACATTTCTTGGTCTGCCCACTGTTGGAGCAACAATGCACAGGCAAGGACCTTGCGGAATTCAGTGAAGCAGCCAGACATAGCTAGTACACATCTGGGCTAGCTCATATCTGAGAACCACTGTGTTTGGACAAGCAGGCCCATAATCGGGATTTTTTAGGGGAGGGGTGATTTTTTTTCAAAAGGGGACTTTTTCCCATATTTTAAAAATATGATAAAAATGTGGCAATTTGGTCCACTTTGGGTGACACCTTAATTTCCCCAAAACAGACCAAAATAAATTGCATTGCTACTTGTTCATCTGGACATTCTCTTGTTAGAATTTAGTCTGCTATGATTTGTGCATTTTATAGTACATTGGATAGTTTAAATGTCATTTTTTTATTTTTATGTGCACATTGGAGGTTACAGTGATTCAACCGAAAGAGTCAAAATATTTGATATTTGCTGGGATAGCTTAAAGGCACTATCAGTGATTTGCTAAATCAGAAAATCGAAAAGTACGAGTATCCTAACATACCCTGCAAATGATAAGGCCAGAAGCAACATAATATAGACACAATCTTAGATTTTAGTCATTACTGTCCGTTCGGACACTTACGTCAACACGTAATTAAATGGAGATTCGTGTCTTGGAATATTGCAGTTTTCTTCCTTTCCTGTGAATTCTACAGTTGGAAAAAAGTAACTTATGGGAATTCTATAGACTTATCCTTCAATTTCAAGTTATTCCTGCAAATTTCAAATATTTGACCCTTTCTGATAAATCACTGATAGTGTCTTTAAAAGTGAAGGATATGTCGGTAGAATTCTCCCAAGTTACTTTTTCCAACTCAAAAAATTGCCAGAAAAGGAAGAAAATGGCAGGGTTCAAAGATACAAATCTCCATTCACTTAATTCTGGGTTTCCCAACCTGGGGGTCGCGACCCCTTTGGGGGTTGCGGACCCTTAAGGAGGTCGCGAAGTTAATTGAAATGAAAATGAAATGATTACAATTTTTGCGCGCTTCGCACAATCATAAATTGTCACTTTCAGGACTGTTCAAAGACTCGATTATAAATCAAATCACCAAAATCAACCTGGAGTTTACAGTCTGTATATTGGTATATATATTAGGATTCATTTGTGTGAATAACAGCAAAATGTGCACTGAACAAGGTCGTGTACGGACCATGGGACTACTCATAGTCAGGCCACACCAAAATGGACTTGCAGCTTGCACATTGCTATATCTAATTGGATTCATTGGTGCTTGTGAATAATGTAAAATAATGTGCACTGAATGAGGTGTTGTATGGGACATGAGATGACTCATGGTCAGCCAAAATGGACTTACAGTTTTTACATTACTATATCTAATAGGATTTTATTTGTGAGAATAACAGCAAAATGTGCACTGAACGAGGTTGTGTATGAGCTATGGGACCACTCGCGGTCAGCCTTCTTCAAATTGACAAACTCAGTTTGCATTTTGCAGTCTGTATATTGCTATACCTCACCTAATTGGATCTGGGAATTAGATTCATTTGGGGTGTTGCCACATTGAATGAGGCTTGGCCTCCATGGTTGACATAACAGTCACACATGAGTGAGCCCTCTCTTGGTGAATACAGACAGGCACGGGGGGGGGGGGGCGGACACGATCTGCTCGACTCCGGGCAAAGACTCATATTGCACAACAATTATACCCTATTAATTATTGACCACATATGGAATGGTTTTATCGAAAAACAGAATTATATTTAACCATAACAATGAATTAAAACCATCTAGTCTGATCATGTGCTATTTAAAAATCGCGCTAGTGTATAAGGTGTTACGCGATTAGGCCGACACCTTTATGCAAGTATATTGCACAATGGAACAGAAAAACCTGTTTTTTCGATCAAAACCTGGGTTTTCAAATTGAAAAACCATGTTTGTCAGAGTTTTTTGATAAACTTGGTTTTTCGGCTGATAAACCAGGTTTATCAAAAACTATGACAATCGAATTGATAAACCTGTTTTTTTAATTGAAAAAAACAGGTTTTTTTTTAAATTCGATCGTCATAGTTTTTGAAAAACCAGGTTTTTCAACCGAGAAACCTGAGCTGGTTTTGCGCCAATAAACTTGGTTTTTCAATTCGATTGTCATAGTTTTTTTAAAAACCTGGTTTTTCAATCGAAAAACCAGGTCTTTCAAATTTGATTGTCATAGTATTTGATAAACCAAGTTTATCGACTGAGAAACCTTGTTTTCCGCCGATAAACTTGGTTTTTCAATTCGATTGCCATAGTTTTTTTATAAACCTGGTTTTTCAATTGAAAAAAAGTTTTTCGAATTCGATTGTTATAGTTTTTACATAGATTGTTACACGTTATACACTAGCGCGATTTTTAAACAGCACATGGTCAGACTAGATGGTTTTAATTCATTGTTAGGGTTAATAAAATTCTATTTTTCTATGAAATCACTCAATATGTGGTCAATAATTATTTTATAGTATATATTGTTTAATATCACGTGTGGTCTAGTGGAAAAAGGCAGGACTCGTGATCAGTAGAGCGCGAGTTCGAGCCCCGCCGTGGCCAACGTGTTTGTGTCCCTGGGCAAGATACTTAATCTCAATTACCTCGCCAACCCAAACGAAATCTGGGGAGCTGTCATGTTATGGGGGATATTACAATCTAATGATGATAGGGATGTGCGCCTGGCCGGCAGCCAGCCTAGATGAAGCGAAATGATGGTGACGATTTCTAATGGACGGCCGTAAACGAATAATGATAGGCACAGCGCTTGGAGACTATTACAGTGATAAAGCGCTATATACAAACCGGATATTATTATTATTATTATATTATTCGTTGTACGGGTTCTCCTTTAAATGATACTTGTTACAATTGTCTTAGGATCCACCAAGCAATGTATTATCATTTGAGATCAGATGATGAAATGGCTGTATTTTTCTCATTTGCTTCTGAAATTTCCATTATGTCAATCAATTTCTTTTCAAGATCAGATAAAAAAAGTGTGTTTTAACCATCAATATTAGCACTGAAAGGGCATGTCGACCGAGGGTTCGCACGGTTCCTGAAAAATTTGGCGATGGGGGTGCCCCTTGACCTTCCAAGACCGAGTTAGTTTGTATTGGTTAGTGGATCAAAGGTCATTAGGGGGCACTCAGGTCAAAGGAGGGTAAAAGATATAAGGGGGCACAGTCAAAATGGTCTCGTCCTGGCCCTATTGAAACACGTGCTTTATGCGTTCTCTGTATCCGTCATATTCTTTGCGCTGCCTTACTAGGCAATGAAATTTGCAGGAGAGAATTTGATTCATGCTCTGTTAAAAATATCTTCTTTTGAACCTACATCGACAATGTTCAGTTTTTTGTAAATAGATTGAAAATTGCACCCTGTTTTTTTAGCTCCTGAAGCCCCGCAGAAGATCGGTGTTTGTTTCACGGCGGTGCATTATGTCGCCCGCGCGTATCTACCGCCAAGACGCTTTTCATCCATTTTTTAAATATCAGTTAAATATGAATATGAATACGCCAGAATGGACACCAAAAAGCAAATTCAGGACAATACCCGCAACAACACAAACTCAAAGATTACGCTCAAAATTCTAGGTTTTATAGGAACTATAGCGGTTTTGTGATGGTTGCACTTTTCGCGGCGGAAGGGGTTTTGTACTGTGCTTCCTTAAACCAATTGAAATGTCACCAAATAAAAACAATGGACTTTATTATGCTAACAATCATTTGAGTTTATTACCAATTTGGGCTATAATGAATCTTTTTATAGGATAGAGCAATTCACAGTACGGGGCCCATTTCGATTTTTCTCAGTTTTACACTTCACAATATGATATGCACATCAGAGTTTCCTCACATGGACAAGAATCCCGAGTACAAGTTTCAGTATAGGGAAAACTAGGTTGATTGAACATTTTTGTGATTGTTTATTCCCCGTGCAGAAATTTTCATCAATTTTGCCTTCATGGATTTATTTGATTTAAGTAAAACAAGCTTAAAGATTATTTAAAGTATAACCATATAGGCCCTACTTGGAGCGTAACATTGCAAGATAAATCCACGGGGGGGGGGGGGGGGGGGGGCGTGGGGTGAGTGCGATGGGATGAATGTGTGATATAGCCAGGATCATTTTACTTAAAAATGTTTAATAAACTGAACACATTTTGATGCTTACTGCCCCCCCCCCCCCCCGCCAGGGAGGTGTGTCAAATAGGCCTAACGGTGTAAAATAAAATGATCCGGTTGGTTTTTTTTTTTTTTTTTGGGTTTTTGGGTTTTTGTAAGAAAAAGTCGCGATTTACATCAATGTCAGAAAGAGACAATAGCTTCAACCAAATACAAGTTCGTGATATGTTAAAAATCTCTCTAAATTTGGGGCTTTATTTTAATAAATGATTCAATTTGAAAAACTTGCAAGAGCGATAAAACATTTTAAAATGAGCGCCAAAAAATTGTGCTTGTGCTTGTGAGGAAGAACATTCAGGCACGCACAGCTCCCCGCGATACATTGGCGTATGGTTCAGTCGCCATATGCGTCCTCTTCCTCAAAACGCGTTGTTGAAAGTGAACGCATAGAAGCTAAAGGTTTAAGCAAAGCGGGCACTTATAGGGGGAAAGTACAAAATGGTTGCCTATTGAAACACGTGCTTTATGCGCTCTCTGGTATCCGTCATATCTTTGCGCCTGCCTTCCTAGGCGGAATTGCAGGAAGAGAATGTTGAATTCCTGCTCTTTAAAATATCTTCTTTTGAACCTACATCGACAATGTCAGTTTTTTTTTGCAAATTAGATTTGAACAATTACAACACTGTTTTTTCTAAGCTCATGAGCCCCCCGCAGAATCGGTGTTTCACTGCGGTTCACTTATGTCGCCGTATCATACCGCCAAGATACTTTCTCATCCATTTTTTAAATAGAGTTAAATTTGAATGAATACGCACATGAATGACACCAAAAGCAAATCTCTAGGACAAATACCCGCCACAAACTACACAGATTATGCTCAATTCTAGGTTTTATAGGAACTATAGCGGTGTTGCACTTGTCCGCGGCGGGGGATTTTGTACTGTGCTCCCATAAACGTTGGTGTATGGAAATGAAACTAAAGGTCCGACCAGGCCATTAGGGTCATTCAAGGTCAAAGGAGGTTCAAAGTCTATTTTCCTCGGAGACCTAGGGTCGCACATTCCTGAAACTGGTGGTTGGGTGCCCCTTGACCTTCCAAAGACTGGTTTGTATTGGTTGTGATCAAAGTCATCAGGGGTCATTCATGTCCAGGAATGTCCAAATGGGGTCAATTTGGTGTATGGCATGAAACTTGGGTGGGGTCAATTGCTGATGCCTAAAATGTTCAGGTCCTGCCAAGGTCATCGTGTCATTCAAGCCAGGTGATTGCAAACCCGGTGATCGCGAAACCCGGGAACCGCCTAGTTTAACAATATTTATCACATCTACTATATCAAAACTGCAAGTTTATTTCCCACATTACTTAGTGGGTGCGTGTATGCCAAGTTGGCAGCCTCTAACATCAAGTAAGATCAGGATATCCATAAATCGGAACAAGCACCTGGAGCTTTTCTTGAGGATAGACCCTGGGGACAGACATTTCTCTAAATTTGCACTTGATGGTTGTAGAACACCAATTTTCTGTAGTGCATGACAGAAAATACCAAAGCATCTTTTTATTATATACATACAGATGGTGTTTTTTGGTTTATTTAAGCAATAAGCATTTTTCCCAATTTTATAATTATCTATTTCAAAGTTGGTAGCAACTACGTTTGGGTTACTACAATTGTACATGCATATTTGTTTCTGAATACCAGGAATTATATTCAAACAAAAAAGAATTAAAGGCATATATTGAAAGATGGATTGGACAAATAGCTGTATGTGGTATATTTATTATAGAAATACCAACTGTTCATTACCGCATTCAGCTTGGTTGGGTCAGGTCATATCATTTAGGAAACGCCTACTTAGTCAACACTAAAGCTATACATGCACTGCAAAATGGCCATGGCTAAGGAGTTATTGGAGGAAGAAGAAAAAGTTCAAGAGGAGAGTGACCAAAACCTCACCCTGTGTGGCATCTGTCTTGGACCAATTGACAACCCAAAAGCTTTACCTTGTCTACATTCATTTTGCTTGGGATGTATTGAAGAATGGGCTGAGGGAAAGACTGACAAAGTTGCATGTCCACCGTGATGGAAGCTCCCGCTACTGACCTCAAGGTGTGTGGTTGTCAGGCTTTCGACTAACTTTTTTTGTTACCAAAGCTTCAAGGAAACGCAAGCTTTGAAAGAGGAAATGGTTGGAAGAAAACTCACATGTACATCTTGTGAAAAGCCAGACAAAACAGCTGTAGCAAGATGTCTTGACTGTAAGGATCACCTTTGTGATAACTGTGTTGAGATTCACAAAACTGTCAGATCTTTGAAAACTCACAAGGTCTATTCATTTGAGGATATTAAGTCTAGTAAAGTAGATATTCATAAAGTTCACATCCAGGAGTATTGTCACAAACACAAGGGCCAAGTGCTGTGGTTTTTCTGCGAGACATGTGGGACACTGATCTGTCGTGACTGTACGGTTGTTGATCATCCTGCATCTGCACATGTATTAGTTAATGTTGAGGTTTCAGGAAAGCAGAATGAAAAGATGGAAGAGCTCATATCAGAGTGTCAAGTAGTAGCAGAGGATGTCAACAAGGCCATCCAAGTCAGCACTGATGTGGAAAATTCCCTACAGATAGCTTTACAGGAAGCAAAAGAGAATGTTGATCTTATTGTAGTGGAAATCACAGAGCTTCTTAAAGAAAAGCAACAGCAATCGAAGGACGAAGGACAGGGTCCTAAGGTATGGAATAATTTAACTACTGAATTGAAAACACAGCAAACAACTGAATCATTCAAATCTAAGTTAAAAGACACTATCATAGTTTTGTATGAGTAATGTTTCAATGTTTCGCGTAATGTACTATTGATAATTCTGGTAATCGTCTATTGTATATATTGGTGTTTGTATTTTGTAAGCTAACTTTATATTTTTTTTTTTGGTAAGGGGTCACTCACTTCTGGCCGTTTTTGGCCTTTCGAGTGACGCCTACCATGCCTTTAACTATTGTGTAATACCTACAATGTGTATGTTTATGTACTGGATATAATATGGCATGGTAAATAAATAAATGACTAAATAAATAAATGACAAAATAGATGAGATTGGAAATGATTGCAAAACAAGAATCAACATGGAAAAAGACAAACTCCAATCACAACACTTGCAATTAAGAAGAGCATTAGACATGGCTGAATCTGTAATGGAGAGGGGTTCACCTTATGACTTGGCAGCAAACTACACAACTCTCACAGACACCTTAGAAAAACTCAGGGACATAGAGTTTACTGCTGTACCACATGTATTAGGAGATGTGAGGTTTGAAACAAACAGGGATTACAAATCAATTCCCAGTATTAGCACGTAAAAACTGGAATTGATGTAAGGGAAATGGGAGATGAGAGAGATTGTTTGGTAAAATGGAAAGCTTTCGGAAATGCCTCTGGAATTGCCATTGTTTGTTTGTTTGTTTGTTTGTATCCTATATTTCTTCTTTAAACTGTGTAACTTATTCAGTGGACGATACAAGAGTCCTCTGTTCTTCCATAAGGCCCAGGGTACATCTTAAAATTTACATACACAATAAATCATATAATTACAAGTTAAACATAAAATTTGAAACGAGTAAAAAATAATCTTACTACTTTATAGGACCACAAAGTGGAACCAAGCAAATAATGTTATATCACAGGAAAGCATAATACTATCACTGAAGAAACTTTGAATACATTATATAAATAACAGGCAAGCAGGAAGTAATGAGTAGTTATTGCAACAAATAAATTCAAATTCTCCTATATTACATCAATATAATATTAATTCATTCAATACTTACACCAGAGTAAAACATGAGTAATTGGCAAGAATAATAACTTAACAAATTTATAATACAAATAACTTTTGTAGTGTACAGCCCAAGAGAGACTTAAAAACATAACTTAAAACACCCTCATGGGTACACATGCAGATCAAAATTGAATTAAATAGATTTCAGACAATTTTAATGTTTACATTAAGACCCCTAAGATCTTAGAAGAAACAAATACATTTATACTAAACAATCACTTTTCAAATGTACCAGAATTTATTACCTGTACCCACCTCCTGGAAGCGTACATTTATTTATGTTTGCAGTTATGAATCCCAGCTTTGGCCCCCCGAAATAAGAAAGAACGTCCGACCTGATTTAGTTCGGGTTTTGAATGTAAGGGCATATTTCCCGGTTAGAACTACGCGAGTCTTGTGACCAATAGCCTTCCACCCAAGCTTATTTTCTCTGATTAAGTAGAATGGGGTTCTGACAGGGACTTTGAGGATGGCCCTCCCTGCCCGCTTTTGCAACGTTCCACCTTGTCACATAACATTTGGTTCAATTTTCCCCCACAACATCACAATAGTTTAACATGGGAAGCACAAGGCTTTATAGATGATTCATATCTTTACTGACAGCCATCCGCCTGATACGATCAAATAACCCGATATACTTAGAATAGTGAGGCAATAGTATTTATCTGATGTCCCATTTCAAAGATTGGTCAAGAGTAAGCCCAAGGTATTTATATTGGTCAACATTTTTCAGCTGGGTGTTTTTCAATACAAACGAAGTTGGTTTTGGTTTCCCAGTTTTGTATTGAGCAAAATAGCATAGCTTTAGTTTTTTTGGCTTCAAGGGTTTACTGGTGTCTCTTCCATCCACATGTACTTTTAGCCAGATCTGCATTGAGAGTGCATTGATGTCATCTACATTGTTGGATGCATAACACTGCAGTGTGTCACAATAAAGGTTGATTTTTTTGTGCAACATTAAACGACTGTCGGTTAGGTCGTTTATGTACATCTGAATAGAAGATGACCAAGTAAGAACACCTTGGGGAACTCCAAATTTGACTTGCTGCAAAGGATTGAAAGTACATTTCGCAACTTTTGTTCTGTTTCTATTACCACGTAATGATTTAAACCAATCCTCGTTCCAGACATTAAAATCCAAACTACTGATTTTACTAATCAAATGGGTGTCACCTGTGTCGAAGGCCTTTTTAAGGTTTATAAATATGCCACCGACTAAGTTACGCAGAGTCGAGTCTTAAGATATAATCGGTAACCTCTATCAGTGTTGTTGATGCAGAATGTTGGGTCTGGAAACCAGGAATGGTTAGAAACAGAATTGTTTTTTATTAGGTATGAGTAAAGTTGATTATGCACAAGCCTTTCAAATATTTTTCATGGCAATTGGGAAACAGATATTGGACGGTAATTATTTACATCGGAACGTGACCCGTCCTTGTGAATAGGTGTGACCTTGCTTGTTTTTCCCCTGTTTTGGAGGTACTTGGCCTGTTGATAAGCTAAAATTAAAAACTTGTGAGGGGGTGAAGCAAGGGGTCCAGCCCTTGCTTTTAGAAGCTTGCTACCGACCCCGTCAAGTCGTTTGCTTTCTTTTCAAGCCAGTTTTGTTCAGGAGTTTAAAAACCTCATTTTCCTTTGATACTAACAAAATTTAATTTACTAGTGTATTTTTTGTCGGGTTTGAAGTTGCTTTGACATATGTGGTTTTGGTTAACTTGTCACAAGGTTTTTTACCCACAGTGGAAAAAAGGATTTCAATAGTATCCCTCCGCGACCGTTGTCTGGTCGTTAACATACCCTCATCGGTTTTAAACAGCTGGAACTCTCACTTTGGTTGTTACAGGTAACACAGATTTTAGAGTTTTCCACATCCTACCTGGATCACCCTTGCTATCTCGACTTGTTGAACGAATGTGGATTTGATGGGTTTAATTTGTCCCGCAGGTTGTTTAAACCTTATTACGAAGTGATCTTGATACTTCCCAATCAGACTTTGCCTTTTGGTTTCTCATCCCCCAAAAGCAATTTCACGTGCCTTTGACTTTTCGTCTATAAATCGAGATAACAGTGGTGATCCAGCTAGGTTGCTTATCAGACACTTTATTTATTTTGAATGGAGCATGTTGTCACATACCGGAAGGAAAGCCCAATAAAATTTGTCCAACCTTGGTCTGGAGATTCTGCATTTTGGGACTGAATCCCAGTTTACATTAGCCAGGTCAAAACAAGGCATTTTGTAATTGGCCTTTATGATTCGCAAGCTTACAATGATTTTAGGCTTCTTTAGGCCTGATTGCTTTCCTTGAGGCATAGATACGACAGTGGTCACTAATTGTAACTAGCTACGTCTCTATTGGCGTATACATATGAGGTTGGTTGGTCCATAAGTGAGCTAGAATGACCCAGTTGGGGTTATACGGTTGGTTTTGTTATTATTTTGTAATAAAAAGACCCATAGTTCTTTCCAGTTCCATCATTTTGATGTTTTGGTATTGAGTTGGTCAAAAATTAAAAGTCCCCAGACATACAATTTCACATGGATTTCTGCCTTGTTTAAGGGTTCTAGAATATCATGTAATACCTTTTTAAAAGTTTCACAAAAGTTATTTCAATGTGATCTGTACTATGCCAATAATCTGGGTCTTGTGTTTGGGAGATCAAGCCGAATCACGAGTTTCAGATGATTCTGGAAGTATAGGATCTACAGTATAGTGTATGGCAAGTCATTTCTTATATAGACTGCACGCCCCCACCATTACGTGTCCGGTCCCTTCTTGAAGATTAAACTCAGGAATTGACAACTCCGTTGATGAGATGGTGTAATTAATCTTTGTTTCCATACGGGCAAGATAATCGGGCTTGCTCTCAGTACTATAACGAGTTCGTCATCTTGGAATACACGAGAACATATTTTCAAAGATAACTTTTGAACCTTTATCATGGATCTAATTTCTAGGATAAGGAGATTCGTTGTCATCAGGTGTGGTGCTATTTGATGTTTGCTTAGGGCCAGGATGTGGATGTATATCTCCGCAGTACAATAAGTTAATTTGAAAGACTGCACAAGAGTTGTTGTAGATTGGCATTGGTTTAGTCAATTGACATTTGGTTTTTGGATGAGACTGTCCATATCCACTGTTGAGAAATTGTAATTGGAAAACACTATCTTGGAGCATAAGTAACACACAACAATAGTAGCACTAGTGGGAGGTGATGTAAACCCCATTTGTCACTTATATTGATTTCCTCTTAAGATGATAAACCAGTCAATATGTTCAATTAGCAGTCCAATAAATGGCCTTGGTTGATAGTTACTGATGCACGGTATATAAAGATGATAGTACTTTGGGCTAGGAACAAGACCATAATACAGTAACCCATACAGTAGAGCTGTTGAATTCCCCTACCTGCTTTGTAGTAAACCAATGCAGAAGTGATGTCTAAATATCCGCTTTCAGAAAATACGTATTGAAGTCCAAATGTTACAGATATGTCGTTTGATATTAGATATAAATGTATGGGCTGATAAAAGGATGAAAAAAAAAAAAATTAAACATGGGCGCATTAAAGGCCATAGAGCCCACAGTCTCAGTGGTCCGCACTTCCCATGTCATCACCCACTGAGTGTGTTTAAAAATATACCTCATATATAGATTCTTGTCATCTGATTGGTTAAAAGGTGAGGCATGAATTCAACTATCTTCAAGAATTGAACCAAAAATGAACTAGGCCCTGGAGAGCGGGCATCTCAGTCATGAACTATGCCCGTGAACCTCTTCCCATCATAGAGACTGCCATACAGACTATCCATCCGTATTATGAGTGTACATTTTGAAGCTGTGTAGAGATAATCAAATAAATAATAATAATAATACATTTATACAGCGCCATCTATCTAGGCACTATTCCGAGGCGCTGAATATAAGCGAGGAGATGAATATAAGCAGACTGTATTTTGTTTACTCTTATGTGGGGAGTCTTTGCTGGAGTGTAAAGTCTGATACAACCCGGGGACAAGAGCAAGGGAATGGCTGAATCTCAGCATCAGTAGGCCTATTCATGCTTTGAGGTTGTGGTTACTGCTCGTACTTGAAACCTATCTCCTCTGATGTTGTTTGTAAGCAGGCCCTGTTTTACAGCGACCTGTCCTAGCGCCATCGGCGTCGCACTTTGCTTTTGTAAATAAATTGCTGCGCCCCTGCATCGGCGCTCAGGTTGACGGGCGCTGGCAAACGATTTTCTACCGTTGATAGCACCTAGATCCAAAGATTTCTGCATAATCAAATAGACAACATTGTGTTATAGGTGATTCCACAGAAATATAAGTTTGAATTTCACATTTAGTCGTGATTGTGTTTTGTTTTCATCGTGTTAGGGAAATACTTGAAGCGGTGATTGTAAAAGTTGCTGATTCGGAGCTGCAGGAAATTGTACGCAACTTGCCGACAAAAAATTGCAAGAAAGTCTATTACGGCGATCGTTTTGGACTCCACAATACTTCCTCAACACAAGAAAGGTTTATTGCTATTCTTTGACAAGTTTTGGACCCTAGTTACACAAATTGTTAAACCATCCATGCACGCCATGACAACATGGCCTACAGCTCATGAGTCTACACATGATATAGCCTGTGTTATGACAAATCTTATATTCGGTATATAACACAAATATTGAATGCTTTTATTCGGAGCATGGTTGAAACTATAGGCCCTCGGTGATCTCGAACCATATCAATGCCCCGCTGCTACGCCTCGGGCATAGATGGTTGCGACGATCACCTTGGGCCGTATTTTCAACATGCCCCTCTAGCAGTCAATATTTGTCTACTATTACTGTTTGGAAGGACTTTTTGCCAGAGTCATATCAAGCCATACTTGTGGCCGATAGTGGCAAGTGTTAGCAAAAGTTTATAGACAATCATTGGCAACATACACATACAGAAGTGTGAACATGGAAAAAAAAAAGATATTTCATCCTGATCAAGGCATTGCTGTGTCTTGTATAAATAGTACGACAAATTAATGTTTGACCAGATGGAGACTTCAAATATGACATTGATGCAGGCCTAGATGTTAACAAGATCTCCAGCCATCAGCTCCTAGACGTATCGCTATCAGCTCTGATTGGACACGTTTTTGTTACTGATGAAACTCCTCGTGTAAAGGTGTTCATTAAAATGCCAAGTTGAATCACCAATTTGAGACTCAGCTCCAGATTCACAAGTATTAATTCAAACATCATCACTTTTTATGGTCTTGCAATCGATAACAAAAATCAGCTTCTTGTTGTGATGTCAATAATTGGTAATGTAAGCCTGCACAGTCAGTCTGGGATGCAGTATCTAGATTTTGAAGTCCCCATTAGACCCCTTGCCATTGCTGTTGCCACCGAATACACCACCACATGTTACTCACAGCATGCTTTGGTGCACAGTGATACTAGATTCACCGACAAATTTTAAGAACTTTACCAAGATTACCGGATTTGGAAATGTCAGGGCAACCAACTGGAGTAGCTTTTATGGAAACAGGAATTTATCATTGCCAGTCTAGCTAAGGAAAACAGACCAAAAGCAGGGATCCACCATACACTACCCAAGGTGACGACCAAGGCGCATTACAACAGAGTAAGACAACCCATTGGTTAACCTTTACAGCAGAATGGGAAACTTCTTGTTATTGAGTGGAGATGTGTTAAGTATCATAAAGGAAGTGTGTCTGCAGGCACATAGATTTGCTACCAGTGCTCTGCTAACTTTAACTTTTTGTCAATGTTTAACGTTACCTATACATGTACAGTTACACAAGGATCTTATTCTAAAATATCATATGCAGTATAACTTAATATGCAGTATAACTGAACAATTTTGTAATAATGATATTTTTTAACTGACGGTACAAAAAAGTTTTACCCGTAAACCTGTCCCTTTGCGACACATTTTCAGGGTACACCCATATTTAATTTTTGAAGATTGTGTTGGCAATAGGTTTTAATTTACTGGCAACAGTGAACACTCCCATGGTTTGGGAATGTCCCTGCTTATGACATTGTTCTGATGTTATACATGGCATGATGGTATTTACTTTGCCATCAATGGAAAGGGAGGGCCATATAGCTATCCATTGCTATAAATAAATCTTAAAGCAATAAGAGCACATTTTTTGAAGAGCGCCCCCAATTTTCAAAATTTGATATTTTTACACAGTTATGTTGGTAATTGTATAGGAAACTATACCTGTGAACGACAATGTTAAAAAATGCGTATTTATCATAAAATAAGCGATTTTGTAATTAAAATTGGGATCCCAGATTGTATTTAACGGCAGAGCTGGAAATGCTAAGTTTATGTCTGTTCATGATGAAATAGTGCCACCTCAAGAAAATGACCTCTAACTTGACTTGCCTGAACCAATAAAATAACTATTGGATGAGAGTAGACATGTACATGGCGCTATTTCCTTGCTATTTCATATTAGAAGGCCGTTTCCAACAGCCGTTGAATTATTATCGGAGATCTCCGATATTAATTATTCTAATTACAAAATTTCTTCATTTGCAACACAGACATTTTCGAGCTTGACCATTCAGAGGTATAGTTTACTAGCCAGTTATCAATGCAACCGTGTAAAAATCTCAAAATTTTTTGGAAAATTGCGGGCGCTCTTCAAAAAATGTGCTATTATTGCTTTAACTTAGTATCTGGGGTGTGATGATATGCCCCAAAGTGGAGTGGTTAACACCTGCATCCCTCACTTAAGGATCATCCTATACCCTACCTATACCCCCATATCCTGGTTGGTGCCTGTTTTTTGCACAAGGAGTGTGAAATATCAATTGACAATTACAGTAAATCCTTTGAAACCAGCAAAGGGGATTATGGTAGGGTGCCAAAAGGCTAGAAGGGGGTGGTTGCCACCTCATTTGGTAGACAATGGCAGTGACGTAGCCAGGTGGGGGAAGAGTGCCCCTCTGAAAATGTTTTGAGAGGAAATCGGGAAATAAAACACTGATATTTATGTTGAATCAGCCCTTTTTCGGATTCTTTTGCCCTGCGACCGGGAAATTTTTGATTGTGATCGGGACATTTGTTGCACCTACCGGGAAGTTGCCCCTTGGAACCACTGGGCTGGCTACGCGCCTGGACAATGGTATAACCATGGAGATTACACCTCAACCTTTAGAAACTGTGTTATATATTATATGATCATTATGATTACACCATGACATGGGTGAATTAAATAAAACGCCAAGAAGTTTGTGCCAACCTTTTCCAAGAATCATTGTGGCTGTTAAGAACACATCTAGCTACATCTGATAGAGTTTAGTTTTCTTAATATTTGGAGTGAGGTTATTGTTATAAAACCATAATGATTCAACCATTGATTGAGGAAAATTTGGATTGGTAGGGAGCAGTCATTATTTACATGAGGGAATGGAGGATTTCAACTTTTTGGGGCAAAAAATTCTGTGTTCCCACTTTGCTTCCATTAAAAAAAAATCCTATAAACTTTTTCCATTCAAAAGTTTTTGTTGCCCCCTCGCTCCTTTGAAAAGCTACCGATCTCACTTACAATCAATTTTGTATTTCCCCATCCTCACTCCATGGGTGTAAATAATGAAGTCCTCCGTAGGTACGGTAGACATGGCATAAGCTACTCGAGAGTTGTATCGTCAGCATAAAATGCAGATTTTGAGTCCATACATGTAGATTAAATATTAATTAAAATATAATAATGGAGCCAAGATTAACCAAGATTGCAGCTTGTGGCAAATTAATTTTAATAGTTTTAAAACCAGGAAGAATGCAATAAATATTTATGATCTGCATGCTGTACAAAATAAGACTTTTAAGTAGGTTCATACACTAAAGAAAATCTGATATTAGCTATACATTTCAAAAGTTATGTTACAGTTGCACAAGAATATATCAGACTATGTCCAAGTGTGTCATGTGTCATTTACGGTCAAAGTCATACGTACAATAGCTGCCCTGTGATAGCATCTTGTGCGGCCATATATAGAATGGACTGAGTTTAATCGCCCCTTGATTCATTGGCTCTTGATATGTTCTTAAGGCAACATTTCACCCTGAAGAACCATTTCAAGATTTTTGATAATCATTTGTTTTAGGGAAGTTCTGACAAATGAGCTATTGCACTTACGACCTTGTGTCTGTTTAGGCATTCAACCATGATGCAGAAATCTCATGTTGTTTTTTTGGCAATAACTATGATTGACATACATATACAAGCAAGTATATTATGCAACACTAAATATATTTTTATTAGGCCAAGAAAAAAAGTTTGTCTCATTGCCCCCTAAAATCCTCCATTTCCCTGGATAATAATGAAAACATTATCATTGCTAACCAAAATCAAGTGTCTGTGATGTTCCTGTGTTGTGTGGCATGTTGACTTCCCTTCCGAAGGGGGGTTGGTACCACCCACCCCCCCCCCCCCCTCATCCTTTGGGATCACCCTGTATCTTACCTATACTCCGGTGGATGTGAGTTTTTGGAATTAAAAGGCGCGGAACATGTCAATTACATTAACACTAAATAATTTGGCATCAAAAAGGAGGTTTAGGCAATGCCGGGGAAAAACCTGAAGGGGGGGTGGTACCACCCCCCCTTTATTAGACGAGGGTTAAAACGGGATAAGGGGACATCACGACTTCATATTTTTGCATTAATTACTTACTGCCACAAGGTTCACGCATTAAAAGAGACAATACATTATCTGATTCTGGTTACATAAAATGTGTACATAACTGCAAATATCTCGATACATGTAACAAAGGTTGACCCGTGCACCAAACCTGTCAGCCCAAACTCCAACACAAACTTATTAATCTGTTGTTTTGGTGTACCTCTTGAAAGGCCACCGGTCCTGAGATGATTAAAAATATTCTCACAATAATTCCTACTTTTTGGTGATTTTTACCCACAACAAAGTAGTTGAATAGATTGAAAACTAATTCATCTGATCACAACCAAAACAATGGCACTTCCACATTTTCCTTTTTTTATACATTATCGCTGACTATCCCTTATCAAAATGATGTGAAGCAACAAACCAGTTTTTAGACCCAAAATGATAGGTATTTTAAAGAGACACTGGCCCCTTTGAAAAATAGTGAACTCTCAAGATTTTTCAAATTGGTATTTGTAACATTTTGTAAAGCTTTTATATACAACGCCCTCACCCCAATGATTACGACCAATCAGCTTCCTTATGGTAAACAGAACGGATGGGTTACAGGAACATGACATCCATGCATTCAAAAACCGTTTTATTAAACCCAATGCATAACCCAAATATATTATCCGTGCTTATTCCTTCATATCTGTATGAACAACCCTTACAACACAATAATTTAGGCAAGTGACAACCTTTGTCACTCACACAGCGACATCAAAATGACAAAGCGGACCTTCACATCATAAAGCGGACGCTTTGTCATTTGTCTTACCAGAGTCCAAAATGGCCGCAATTATAAAATTGCTGCCATTAAATTTATAATTTGTTCACAATGTGCGTCATACTTGCAAATTTGTGAAAAAAAGTGATAGCAGAAGAAGAAATTGGGGTCATTGAGTAACTGAAGATTTTAAAAAAGATTCATTGGGTAATAGCCCGGGTAATATGTATAGGACAGCAGCATTGGCGTACCCGCTTTTTTTTCAGGGGGCCGGGGGGGGGGGCAAGGTGGGCACATAGATTTCAGGGGCAAGCATATATTAAATTTGTTAGTAGTGTATGGCCCTATGTAAATTGCTATTTTTTTTCAGGGGGGCAAGAGGGGGGGCAGATTCCCCACAGGGGGGGCAGTCTGCCCCCTGGTTACGCCACTGTACAGCAGCACAAAAAATGGGTCATTGGGTAACAGCCCGTTTGAAAAGATCTATTCCGAGCACATTCTGCGTAACCGTATGAAGGGACCCCTGATACCCCCACACCCCATTATCTCTCAATTTACCGTTAACTACCACCGCCACCACAGTTTCCAGTCCATAATCTTACATCCCTGGAGATGTACAAAGCTAAGCATGGGCCTGAGGACAGCTTTTCACTTGCAACCTACAAGACCACCGAATGGTATGTAAATGAAGGACTTCATGGAACACTTTAACATTGTTGCCACTAAAACAGATTCAAAATCAATCAGTAGACAGTGGATACACCGTCACCCAAATGGAGAACTTTTCCAGCTGGACTACATCTGTCAGAAAGAAGTGATTAACAGATCCTACATAACTTTTGAAGTTGTTAAGCCTGATCATAACTGCTCTCTTGTAGGGCCAGATAAGTCTTCCTCCCAGAGATCCCATGAAACATTCGACTGTAGGAAGGTATAGTGGGAATACAAACATTTGTGAGCAGTTACTGTAGCCTCACTAACTTTTGTTGTACAAAGCTTGAAGACAAAAACCTCCAGGACAGTCTGTACTATGCTATCCCCCACACAGTTTAACAAGTAAATTGCACGGGAGGTGCTACCTAAGAAGAAGACTACTACTGCCTTTGCCTCAAATGAAAAGTCACAGCGAGAGAATTACTAAAGAAAACCCATACTGAATCCATTAGAAGTTCAAGCACAACGGAGGCTGCTATAGCAGCACTTGATGATCTTACACCGGGGTGCTTGGGGAACATGTTAAGTCCAGCTCAGGGCTGAAGCGCTTGACACCCTACATCTTGAAAACAACCATACTGCTCCCTGGGGTCCTTGAGGTAGATGACTGACAAGAAGACTACCCCACCTGTAAGAATTAAAGGTGAATCAGCTGAGGAGTGCCTTAACACAGGGTTTCAACACTTTTGCTCTCTACTTGACAAAACGGTTCAGAATAACACCAACCTTGATGAACCTTCAATCACAAGGTAGCAGACAGCCTTCCCATCCAGGCTGGACCTTTCACCTCAGAGGAGTTTCAGAACTGCCTGAAGAAACTGAACAATACCAAGACACCTGGTCCCATCATTCGATTTTGGCAGGATTTAAAATTTTGGTGTAAAAACGGCAGCCATCTTGAAAAATTATCACCTCACTTTCACTCTAATGTATCAATTTCAACACATTTTGCAAGCATAACCATAAACAGTTTAATGAAACAGGAGTTAATATGTTGTAAAAAAATAAACATTTCAATAAAACAAGAGTTAATATGTTGAATAATAACCAATATTTAGGCAAAAATGGCATATAGGTTTTATGCAATGTAACATGTCTTGCCATGCTTCCTTTTTTCTACCTTTTTGATATGTTGTTTGGGAGGGTTTGTACAGCAAGTTACAGCAAGAAAACCTTCTGTAGCAATTATGTCTAGGTCATACTGTAGATTGAGTGGACTATTACCTGGATGTCTTTATCCTCATATCAATGTCCCTATCTGTTTTGGGGTATGTTATTTTTATGTGTAAAATATATCTCTGTTCTTCCAATGGCCTAGACTATCATTGGAGAGCAAATTGAAGAAATTTCATATTTTGTGAAAATGTGCCAGTGCCGCTTTAAGCCAAATCTGTAGTTTTTGATACAAAGTACCCACAAATTTAAAGGGGAGATAAGTCAATTTTAAACTCCATGTATAAGTGACTTGAACCCCCCCCAAAAAAAAAATTATTTGCAAAGCATCGCATTAAATTTCAAATCAGCCCCAATGTGGGAGCAAAAGAACATAATCCCATAGGGGTACACACCACTATTACGTGAAGTTTGCTAGTCCATGAGTCGTCACTTCAGATCATCTCATCACTACGAAAACTGCTGAAAAGCATAACTGCAAGATTCAATTGAAGATTTGCTCAAATCACGACTGTGACATACCGTCATTGTCCGATCTGCAGCATATATCATCCATATTCCCCATGCATCGTAAACTTAGTAGCTCTCTTAGTCCACCTCGCCGCAGTACTCTCACAAGTCGTCATCCATATTTAAAGTTCATCAGCACTCCCCACACTCCCCATCTGTAGTTTGTCGTGCCCAGGTCCATCTGCTCTCCCTATGTGTTGTTTACCACGTCTGTCTGAAGAGCTTATCAAAAGCTTCACATGCCACACCTGAAGTTCGTACCAGCTGACCGTGACCAACCAATCAGCACAGGTCAAAAGATGAAAGACCTGTCACTTCCGCTATCGTGTATCTCCGCATACATCTAGATGTGCGAGGAATGCTGTAAACACTTCTCGTATCAGACTCTCAGCTGTTCGTGGTGGTGGGGGGGGGGAGCTATGGAAATTCCACACTATCATCATCATCAAGATTACCTTTTTTTGTTGAAAACTTTTATACATTTCCACTCCAACACAAGCAGCTCATTCTTGTTGGTAATGGCTACATCAGTTGGATTGAACACTTTGGTAGTAATGCAGCCAAGGTAGTCTCCCTTGGTTGTGTAGTGGTGGATTCCTGCTTTTTTGTGTTGGAGACCTTTCGCTTGACTGGCAATAATGAATTCACTGTCTCCGACAAAGCATGCTCCGGTTGGCTGCCATGCCACATTGCATGATGTGGGTCTCTTCAAAGTGAGTAGAGTTTGACCTGTGTAGTCCACTATCATTGCAGTGATACCATCAGAAAAGATAACTCTGCTCTTGTTTGGTACAGAAGTAATGAAGCGTGGTTTGATATTGACTGGAAAACTTGAGCGATGAACACCACTCTGTTTGTGTATGCTAATAAACCGATGATTAACCTCCCCTACTATTAGCTGTTCTTTGTCATCTATTGCTAGCCCTACGAGTGAAGACTCATTAGATGCTGTTGTGCTTGGAGGAACTGCTTGGATTTGTTGGATCAGCTTGGCATTTCTACCAAACACTCTGACATAGGATGTCTGATCAGTAACATATATGTTACCTACTGCACTCACAGCAACACCTATAGGTGTTGACATATCTGACTCCTCTTTAAGATCAATGCTATATTTCAGTGTTCCACTTGGGTCCAAAACTAAAACTTTTGGGGACATTGTACAAGCCACAGCAATGTCACCAGATACATAAAGTGCAAGTCCTAAACCATCATCTAGCTCATTAAGTGTGTCAATTTGCTTTTCAATTTCCCATTCTCCTCCAACAAATTTGCTTTGATTTTCCTGGTTTTCTTCATACTTGACCTTTCCCAATACATGTGGTACACAAGTAGACTTTGTATCACTCCATTTCTGAGATGTATCTGCAAGGGTGGCGAAACTGGTTGCTGTTGAGTCATTAAGTGATTCACTCTCACTTAGAGTGGATGTGGTGGCCATTTTCAGTGCCTGTCTCAGTTTCAAGGATTGTGATTGAAGTTTGGCTTTTCCCCTTTTGATTTTAATCTGGTACTTATTTTCAATTTCAGTCATCGCCTCTATATGTTTCTGTTGCATTTTGTTCTGATGTCTTATCATTTGCCTTGTACTATGCACAGCATCTGTGTTGACCCTTTGAATAGTCGTCCTTAAATCATTTTCCACATCTTCAGCAAACTTGATGGTATCATCAACTAGACTTAAAACTCCGACACAGCTTGATTCAATATTCTCTGTTTGTGTTGCCAAATTATTTGCCACATTATCTAACCTATGTGTAGTGGCTCGATGATCAACACTCATACAGTCATAGCAAATTGGCACGCCACATGTCTTACAGAAGAACTGGTACACTTGGCCCCTGTGTTTCTGACAATATTCTTGAACATCCACTTTCCTATACCCCAGCTCCCCAAATGAGTAGACCCTGTGAGTTTTCAGAGGTCTCATACTTTTATGAATCCAAACACAATTATCACAAAGGTAACCCTCACAGTCAAGACATTGTGCCGTTGCTGTTTGTCTAACTTTCACAACATGTACATCTTATTTTTTCTTGAACAAACTCTCGTTTCATAGCTTGGTTTTCCTTAGGAATGGCCATAGCCATATTTTGGTCTGCATCACTTCCATTGGCATACCCTTCTCCAAAGAGTTTGCTGGGCATGGGCATATTATGATCTTGGTATCTTTCTTTACCCCTTTCATCCTCCTCATCTTTGTCCTTTACCTTCTCTTCCAACAGTGCTTTTTCACTTTTCAAATGAGTCTTGAATGAGACCATAACATTATTTTGTTGACCTCTTTTGACATCTCCCTCCCCTTGGATATTTTCTTCCACTTTAATATGTTCCATGGACGAAGCCATCACCATGTTTTGGTCACTTTCTCTGGCCTTTTCCTCTTTCACAAGTTTTGTTCTTATGGCCAATGGGTGGTCCTGGTCACTTACTTTGGTTCTTTCTTCCTTGTACATGTAGATGGTTTAACATTGTCCTGTTTGTTTCCTTTGATCCTTTCTTCATCTTCTAAGACCCCTTTAGGTATAGCCATTCTGTTGTCATGTTTATTTTCTAAGAATTTTCCCTTAGTTTTCAATGGTTTGCTAGACATGATAGATATGCGATCTGTGTCACTTTTGAAATGTACAATTTTTGTACAATGTACCTTTTCTCTCTCTTCCAATAGTTCCTGGGCCATTGGCTTTGCTTGAATTTCAATTCCTTGAACCTTTTTATCCTCTTGAATAGTTGTCTTGGGCTTGTTTAATCTTTAATTTCATTAATACGTCTTTAAACATGGACTTTATGCGACCTTGGCCACTTCCTTGGATTTGATCCTCCTCTTCTGAAAGTTTATTAGATTTGGATATGAGATCTTGGTCACTTCCTCCTTTTGTGTTTTTGTCCTCTTCCAGCATTTTGTCAACATCTTTCAAATGTACAAGTTTTGTACAATGTACCTTTTTCCCCTTTTCAAATAGATCTGGGGCCACAGGCTTTGCTTGAATATCATCAATTCCTTTAACCTTTTTATCTTCATGAAATAGTTTCTTGGGCATTGCAATAACTTGGTTTTCTTCACTTCCCTGTCCCTCTGCTTCTTCTTTTAAGACTTCAATTGCCATAAATGGGTCTTGGTTACTTTTCTGGATATTTCCTTCTTCCTCCACAAGTCCTTTACACAGCCATCGCTCTTTTGGTGTCCTTGGGCCTCCAGACACAGACATTACATAGTCATGGCTACTTCGTTGAATATTTTCTTCCTTTTCCAAAAACTCCTTAGAAGACATGATGACTTGGTTACCTTGGCTACTTCTGGCATTTTCTTCCTCCATCGATGGTTTGCTAGGTATGTCCATTATGAGATCTTGTTCACTTTCACGGATCCTTTCTTCCACTTTGGAAATTTCCATATGGTTATTTTGTGGTTTGTATCAATTCCGTTGCCTGTTTGTTCCTCCAAAGCTTTCTTTGACATGGCCATTATGCTATCTTCATCTATTCTGTGCTTTTCCAACTTTCAATAGTTCATTTCACATGAACATTTTGCTATTTCCTACATGCGTCATCCTTCTAGCTTCTATTTGACAAGTTAAGTGTCGGCTTCCTGTTATGGTCACATAACCTTACAACCAAATGTTGTCAGTGACTTGTGAATTGGAAATTCAGTGTTTCAGTGAAATGTCAACCTATGTGAATTTATGTGTTTATAGCAATTTGCTTTAATTTCTATAAATTATGTTATACACACAAAAAACACACCCACAACTTCACTCATGCCCCCACACCTCCAACACACATGGAATGCGATACTTATAACAACTTAAAAGAATTGAAGTACCAAAGGACCAACATTTTTCCAAAGTAAAAAACTAAGTTCAGTGTGTACATTTTGTACATGCATGAATTAGGTATCCTTTCATGTTAGACCATGTACACAAATGTACATGTACTGTACATCAAAATACTTTGTATACATTGACGTGATTTATGTACAAAAGAGTAATTGATAAATTGATGTAATTTTAAATCAGTTAAAGCAAGAAAATAATGCAACTTAAGATGATTTGCTAAATCTTAGCAATAAAACAATAGAGGTTCAACAGTGCATTGACTGTTTTGTCAGCATTTGAATTTAATAACATTGCAAGCAGGGACAATCTCAGAGGGGACTTAAAATTAAAGGCCGACTCAGAGATTTCCCGATGAGGGCGCACTCATTTTTCAAACAAATCGTGTTTTTTGCATATAGATAATGCTTGTCCATATACTAATCACTGTGTAAAATAACTAAGCTCAAATCGAAATCCTTCATATAGAAAATCACAACTTGTTCTAAAATTCCGGATCCGGAATTTTTGTTATACACGGTGTCCTATGGCACTGCTACACTGTGCATAAATGTTTACCGCATGATAACGGAAAATCCGATTCATCTCTGACGTCGTAATTAAGCATTTTAGGTGACTATCTTTAGTTCTAGATGACTACTTTTAATTACTACACCCAATTTGAAATCTCTGAGTCAGACTTTAACCAGAGCACCAATGTTGCAGAAGCTCAAGCAACATTTCAATTTTGTTAAGAAGACAATTTAAGATTGTTTTGAATTGGACAAATTATTTATGTATTTAAAGGGATTAGCAGCAATTTGCTAATCCGAAACATCGAAAAAATCCATCAAAATTCATATTTTTGTATTTTGTTGCTGACAAGGATATGCGAACATAACCTGCAAGCGGTTGGCTTAAAATCTGTGTATGAAAGACAAGGGAGTAGCTTTTATCTGATTCTGCAATTTCTATACGTGCGTATCAAAATTCTGACCCGAGCTGCAAAAAAGCCTCCTGGTGAATATCCAGATTTTTAAGCGTGATATTGTGCACCATGATCAATTACAGTTGGACATCCAAACACTAAATTATTGACTTTATTTATCTGTCCGGTGTAGACCCCCCAACAAGCGTTAGTGGATTTTGAGATGCCATCGTATGCTATTTACGGGAGACGGTATAACAAAATTTCCTCAAATACTTTTTTTTTACACTATTTGTTGTTGCTACATTAAAGTGCAGGTTCGATCGTCTTTGGACCCCCCTGATTTACCGGACGAGTAGCGATTTTGATATCAGATGGAAGGCCGTATTTTCTCATTGTCATCCTGAAAATTGAGCCCTCAAATCATTTGATTCCAAAGATTATAAACAAAAAACGCCGTTTAGTGGTTTAACCACCCATATTAGCACAGTCTTGAAGAGGGCTTTGCACATGCATTATTGCGTCTACCATCAAAAACCGCAAGTTTGTTCTCACGGTACTTGCTGGGTGTGTGTGCAAGTGCCGAGCTCTCATATCAAGAATAGAGAACACAATACACATAAATCGGACAAGCACCTTTAAAGCATTGATATGGGAATTACAACACCTTATCCATGATTTTAAGTTAAAACAGCATTTCCACATTTTATTTTCTTGCATTATTGCTGCTAATCCCTTAACGCAATAACAGCACATTTTGAAGAGGCGCCCCCAATTTTCAAAATTTGAAAATTTTTGCACAGTATGTCGGTGATTGTTAGGAAACTACACCTGCGGACGAGAATGCTTAAAAAAGAGTATTTATCATAAAATAAGACAATTTGTAATAAATTGGGGATCCCAGAAGGTAATAACGGCAGAGCTGGAAATGCTAAGTTTATGTACGTCCATGATGAAAAGTGCCACCTCAAGAACTGACCTCTAAATTGACTTGCCCGAACCAATAAAAAACAACTAATGGATGAGCGTAGAAATGTACATGCGCTATTTCCAGGCTAGTTCATAGAAAAACTGGAAGGCGTTTCCAACAGCCGTTTGAATTATTTCGGAGATCCCGAATTATTAATTATTCTAATACAAAATTCTTTGTTTTGCAACACATGGACATTTAAAAATTGGACCATTCACAGGTATAGTGTACTAACCAGTTACAATGCAACCATGTAAAAATCTCAACATTTTTGGAAAATTGGGGGCGCTTTCCAAAAAATGTGCTTAATCTTTGCTTTAAGATGTCACAAAATATTAATTTTGCTTGTATAATGCAAAAATGTGCAAATAGCTCAACGTCAATTTTAACTTTTAAAAGATGGTTACACAACATGAAATTAGGATTGAAATCTGATTCCTTCCATAGCTGTGTGGGGCACGTCATATTCACTGCCTCTTGGTGACCCTATAATGAACATATTGTCTCAAGTACAGAAATCTCCACTTAAATTTTTCAGTTTAAACCCTCGTCTTACATAGTTGAACTTCGCTCCGGTGCGCTAAATGTTAAAAACTTTCGGTAATAAAAAAAGCTTCTAGATGACGTTCTATCTACTTCCGGTCATGTTAGTGAAAAAAATGTGAAGGTAGCAACCTTCACCGGGGTTGGGTTGCCGTCAAAAGTCGCAGGGTTGGGGGGGGGTGTTGCCAACCAAGGATATTTTATGGTGCATTTTTGAAATATTATGCACAGTATTGGCTCTAAAACTCTATGGTTATGTACAACTAGCCAAATGCCATCATTTGAGCTGAAAACCCGTGATTTTTAGCGCAACAATTGGATTTCGCCTATTTTCGGTTGGAAAATGCCAATGTGCCGACTTGCGGACTGCTGACGTTCACCTGTGACGCCATACTAGGTATGTTGGTACTTATTTGGTATCATGGAAAGAAGAAGGACAATTAGCTATCCATTGGTATTCAAATCATAAGCATCGGGTGCTTTATAACAAATTCTCGGGCTGGTGGTATTCACCCCCACCCCCCCCTTTGGTAAACCGTGTTACAAAAAAGGATTGATAAGACGAGGGTTAAATGGCTTGCAGTTTTATTATTAAAGGGATTAGCAGCGATTGCTATTCCAAAAATTGAAAAAATCATCAAAATTCCTATTTTTATATTTTTGTACGGGCATGGATATGCGAACATAACTGCAAGTGGTTGGCTGAAATCCGTGTATTAAAGACACGGCAGTACTTTTATCTGATTCTGTAATAGTATATACGTGCGTATCCAAAATTCCGACTTGAGATCAAAAAAGCCTTTCCCGCTGTATACATGGAGCACGGATTTTAAGCGTGATATTGTACCATGATCAATACAGTTTGACCTCAACACAAACATTATTGATTTGGTTGTACTGGTGTAACCCGCAATCAGCTGTTTAGTGCAGATTGAGATGCCGTCGCGGTTTGACAACAATTATCCTCAAATACTTCATTTTTTCACTATGTGGGGTTTGTGTAAACATTAAAGCGTTATATGGCATTGTACACACTATCCCTGAGTTATAAGTTTAAAAAATTGGGGGGGGGGCATTTCCACATATTTTCGATTCTCTCGCATTATCGTGCTAATCCCTTAAATGAAATTCAAAAGGTTACGCAGTAAGTACACACTTTTAACTGCAATCAAAAAAATTGCAATGAGCTGTGGAAGGCATAACAAATTTACTTTTAGAAATTGAAATCGAAATGTGCTCTTAATATACAAAAATGCATGTGTTCTTTGATGGATTTTTGGGGTTAAAGTTTTGGTGAAATGAAGCTTGCAGGTGTTACTTTTCTCTCAAATATATAGAAAAAATATTATATAGATATGCTTGAAGTACATACGACTTGCAACAAAAATGTTAATACTTTGGTTTTAGAGATAAGGGGTGCTGTATTGTTGCACCGTGTTTTATGTATTGGTTAAGGAGTTTGGGTCATATATCACCTTTTGGCATCGTTCTAAGCACCAAATCTGCTGAAATGCCTTCCGCAACCTGAAGTGTCGAATCAAAGCATTCGTTGAATGCCTGTGCTTAAGAGGCAGCAACGCATGTCCCTCGTAATAAGCGTTTTTATGCAAAATAAAAACATTCTTCAATCCAGAGCGCGCGAGGAAGATGGCTGCATAATAGATTGTGTTTATTGCCGGTGCTAAATGCACATATGTTGCATGGGTTCATTTTTTCAATAAAAATAAGGATTTTGGGGTGAATTTCTCAAAAAGGTCCTCGGTGACCTATATTTTATTGTTTTATTTGAAAGCTACAATAAGTGCACAACTTATATAAAAACTAATTCCAAAATTAAGAGCTAATTTTTTTTGTTATACCAAGAAACGTTCATAAAAAATGATTTTTCTATAGACCTAGTTAATTTTGGCGAAAAATGTGTATTTTGTAATGGTTTTATCTTAAAAGCCGACTTTGGTGACCACCGTTTTTTTTCTTTAATTTGATGTTCATGAAACCACATTTATGAAAATTATGGCAGGAAATATTTTACCCAAACCCATTAAATGTTTGAGGTCAGTGATGTGGAGCTATGCAGAATACAAAAAGTAGACAGAAAGTTTGTATTGTCTGATAACATCACAGGTATACATACATATATATATATTTACAATTAAAGACACTATCAGTGATCCACCCGAAAGAGTCAAATTATTTGAAATTTGCAGGAATATCTTTAAAGTTAACAAGATCTGTCGATTACTGAAGAAAAAAGTAGGGGGCACCGAACTACTTTTTCTGTTATTTTCTAAAATAATGGCATTTTTAGTAGTCTAAAATACCAACGCGATATTGAGGTGCGCAAAATGCCACAAGTGTCACGCATGGCAAACGCTTAAGCTGACACACGAACAAAAACAGGCATGCAAAATGTGCGCACTGATTAAAACTTATACTACTACTACTACTAAACCAAAGTTTTAAATCCGGTTTTATCCCCGTCAACGGGGGTGGCCGGATTCACCTCACATTTGCAGCAACCGCCCTGACTCCTTCCTTCCATTTCACCCGATTCAATGCATCCTCCATCCTCAACCCAACCCTCCTACTCTCCTCCTCCACTTGTTTCTTCCATGTCTTCTTTGGACGTCCCCTCCTCCTCAAACCGCCCACCTTGAACTCAAACTCGAACTGATTAAAACTTATGAGCCTTGTTTTTTCCCTCTTTGTAATTTTTGATATGTTGTTGTAATGTATGATGAGAATCAATTAAAAAGACTATGGGCAGAAAATGTTTATGGAAAGGTGAGAAAGGGAAAGCAAGGGCGTGTCCAGATTTCGTTATTTTGAATGCATTTTAAGCGTGTAGGCCTACTCTGAAACCAGTATTAGCTGGACGAATATAGGCCTACCTATACTTCTTACCAATTTTCTAAATACTGTTGTCAAAATTCGTTCCTTTTACAAAGTTTAACGATATTAATGAAAGTTGTCATTGGGAACTTAAAAAAACACATGAGCATTCGCTACGTCCACGTCGTCGTTTTATGCAAAGTTGTCGGCCACTATGCTGCAATGGCGCTGGGCCACAAAAATTCTGTGGTTTTTGCTTTGAGAGAGAAATCACAGCTAAAAATGTAAAGTCACAAGTCACAATTTTGGCAGAAATATCTGCTTGGGGACTGGTGCACGCAGCTAACGTGACCCAATCACCTCAAGTCTATACAATTCTCATAAGTTATTTTTTTTCAACTGAAAAAGTGACAGAAAAGGAAGAAAGCAAGTTTGTTCAAAGATACCGTTCTCCATTCATTTACGTGTTTCAGTAAGTGTCCGTATGGACAGTAATGACTAAAATGTCCGATTTTGTCCTTATTAGGTTGCTTTTGGATTTATCACTTGCAGGATATGTTAGGATACCTATACTCGTTACACACATGTAAAAATCTGATTTTTGATGATTTTTTAGATTTTCTGATTCAACATATCACTGATAGTGCCTTTAAGTGCATACAGCCCTACATATTCACACATACACACACACTCGCAAACTCACATACACATGCATATCAGGTACAAGATTGAATACAGGTTCAATGATGTTGCAGACTCGGAGATTTAAAAATGTAACTTTTGGTATATAATTTAAGGCCCATGGCCCGATCACTAATAACCTCGTTCCAGGGACCCCAGATTTTACCAGAAGTGGTCAAAATATTGGTGCCTGAAGCTAGCTACTATTTTTCTCATTTTATCTTGTGAAATATTAGAGCTATATAATATATGTTTGGTTTGGATGTTATGAGCAAAAAAAGTGGCCAATTTTATTTGACCAATATTAATTTTACACAGTATTCTATGGGGCTTACAAAATAATATTTTTAGCTCTCAGATCAAAACAGATTGAAATAGTGAAACTTAAGACAGAGAAAAATGGATGGATTTCCCATCCAATATGACACAATTGGAAAAACAACAAATTTATCTTTTATTCTCATGCTTATTTAGTTTTCATGGTTCTAATTACCAAATGGTATACTCTAGTGGTGGCATTAAGGTGGATATGATGCGTGAATATGGACTTCCTAAATGCACCCTAAACAAGTATTTCCACCGAATAAAAAACATACCCTAAACAAGCATTTTTGTCTGTTTTTGCTACCATAAACAAGTCTTTTTATCAGTTTTTGCTACCTAAACAAGTAAGCAATGCATTATGTTGATAATATACCCTTATTATCTGGCTTCGCTCATGTTGCTTTACTTCCAAATTACAATCTTGCATACATCACAATTTCAGGGTTACGAAAAAACATGCCCTTTTTTCCATATTTTGCTGTTTTTGACACCCTAATCAATGTACGTGCGTACATCGCCTGTTGGAAAAAAGAGACCCTTTTTACGCATTTTCTTGTTCACGCATCATATCCACCTTTGAATACAAGTCCCCCCTAGGGCTAGGCTTATTCACAAAAATGGACAGAAAATACAAAATTGCGAATTTCTTACAGATACGATCGAATTTGCACTTAAGATTTGGTACACATGGATTACTATATAAGGCTAACAGTTTAGATGATATAAAAATCTCAACTTTTTTAGGTAAGTCGGGGGGATGAGGTTGTGGATCACGAAATGCCCCTTTAATATGCTTGAACAGAAGTTTGACTATTTGCACAGATGACTGGCTTCACTTGGCACTGTCCTGGTGGTACAGAAAATTTGGAGGCATCTTTGTTTGACCAAAATTAATAACTCAACATAGCTTGTTTTAACTTGATGCACCATGCTCTTGTCACCTCCTTGTCATAATATGCCAGTTTGTCATAACTTGCATCATTCTTGTCACAATATTTTGCTAGGTGTGCTGCACTTTGATGGATCACAACTCACCCACCAACTCAACTTGTCCATGTACAACTCACTACTTAAACAGCCTCATAAATTGGGAATTCAGTTTCCAGCATAAGAAAAAAAAATCCCCTGAAATAATTAGTAGTGGTGTTAATAAGGCCTGTGTGTATTGTCTAGTCCCATAATGATATCAGATTAAACAAAATTTCAGCAGGAACTGCTTTAAAGTTGCTAATTAGATTTGGCTAATAATTATAAACATAAAATATATAGAAATACTGGCATTCAAGGACACACAAACAGCTGCATGAATAGTATTATTGGGTCACACCAGGTCACCTGAACTGTTTGCATGCATCCAACTGGTATTCAACACACTGTGCACCAAGGCTACAGCATTACAAAATGGCTACGTCCACAGAGTCAGTGGAGGAGGAACAAAAGTCCCAAGAAAGTGACCAAGACCTCACTTTGTGTGGAATATGCCTCACACCAATTGAGAATCCAAAAGCTTTACCTTGTCTACATACATTTTGCTTGACTTGTATTGAGGAGTGGGCAAAAGAAAAGACTGACATTATCACTTGCCCACAGTGTAAAGAAGACTTCGTACTACCACCACAAGGTGTGTTAGGATTTCGAAGCAATTTCTTTGTCAACAAACTGAAAGAAAAGCAGACCATGAAAGAGGAGCTACTTGGAAGAAAAATCACATGTACATTTTGTGACCAGTCAAATGTAGCTGTAGCAAGGTGTTTAGACTGCAAGGATTACCTGTGTGATGACTGCGTGGAGACCCATAAAACTGTCAAGCCTCTGAAGGTGCATAAGTCTACAGCTTGATGACATTCATTCCGGTTAACGTGATATTCAAAATTCACATCCAGGAGTACTGTCCAAAACAAAAGGCCCAAGTTTCTGTGGTTTTCTGCGAGGAATGGGGGTGTGCTAAATATGCCGAGACTGTACAGTAGTCGATCATCAAGCACCTAAAAACATGTGCTTGTTAATGTTGAGGAGGTATCAGGAAAGCCACGGAGCGTACAGGTGGAAAGAGGAAAAAACTTATAGCCGCAATGTAAAGTAGTTGCAGAAGATGTGGACACGGCCTCAAAGTTGTTGACAATGTGGAAGAAGACCTACAGATAGCTTACAAAAAGCAAATGAAGAGGTGATAATATTGTAAACAATCAAGAGCTTCTCGAAAAAAAGCAACAGCATTGAAAGAGAAACTAGTAGAGAGTTGGAACGATTGCAAAAACAAAGGAATCCAAATTAGAAAGGGGATAGAATTCACGGTCACAACAATTGCAATTAAGGAGGAGAAAGATATGGCTACAACTGTAATGGAAGGGGGTTCCATTATGATTTGGCAAGCAATAATACACCGCCTTACGGACACCACTTCAGAAACTCAGTTTGCACACAACCATCTGTTTGTTACCACATGTAATAGGAGAGCTGAGGTTTGAACCAAACAGGGACTGTCAGTGTCAATTCCCCGCATAGGCGGCTGTCAGAACTGGAAATTGATGTTCCTTTTGGGGAGAATGGGAGAGGAAAAAGGAGTTGGCAAAACGGAAACACTTTGCAATGCAGTGGGATTGCCGTTGATCCTGGTGGAGGCCACTGCTATTGCATGTAAAGAAAAGGGCCAGGTGAAAAGTTTTTGACCAGAATGAGAGATTTCATCACAACAATTAATGCTCAAGCAGGGATTCAAAAAACATCCGTCCTGACGTGTGCTGTTGCTGTAAGCTCTGAACGGTACGGGCTTTTTGTTACTGATGAAAACAACTTACGTGAAAGTGTTCGAGTGCAAATGGGAAGTTAAGCACAAATTTGAAACTCTTGCCCCAAAGTCAACATTGCAAGTCAAAATGTCATCAATTTAGTCTTGCATTGAGAACACAAAACCAACTTATTGTTGGCGATATTAATAATTGCTATTGTAAGACTACACAATCAAATTGGGATGCAGTTATCAGTTTTGAAGGCCCATTAAACCTCGCCCATCGCTGTTGCACCAAATAACGCCCACCATCGTTGTTAGCCACACCACTTAGGGGACAGTGATACTAGATTACGAGGGACAATTTTAAGTACCATACCACAATTCCCGGATTTGGAAATGGCATGGCAAACACGCATGTGCTTTAATGGAAATAGTGAGTTTGTCATTGCTAGGTCAGCTACTGAAACGAAAATAAGCCGGATCCACCCATTATACAATCGAAGGGAAATCTGCGGTGCATTACAACCAGACGTAAGCACAATCGCTTGGTGGATTTACAGCAAATGAAAAACTTCGATTGGGTGGAAATGTGTTAACGTGTTCAGAAAGAAGCATGTCTTATAACCATTTCAGATTTGCTAATTATTCTGATAAGGGGGGGAAGTTACGGTACCAGGCGGGTGACACTGTTGTTTCAAATGCCATAGGCGATTGAATCGATATAGTGATAGCTTCACAATTTCGATTAAGCTACCTAATTAGTGATAATTATTGCAGTATGACGGTTGATGATGAAAGCATAAAAATTTTTAAAGTGCCAGTACGACCGGCGATCGATACGCTACAGATGTCATGCAGGATGCCTATACTCTCTTGAGCGAGTGTCCTCTCCCGATTTATTTAGGATCCTGCCTGTACACAAGGATCTAATTCCAAGTTTCCCTGAGACTTTCCATGATAACTAAAAAAACTTGACAAAGAAAGAGTTCACATTAAAAAAAAATACAACCATTTTTCCCCATTTAGGTAATTGGCGCAAATACTAATTCAATTATAATTAACAAAACTATTAGATTAATAGAATAGGTGTACTTATACAGTGTTTCAAAAGTTTAATGGAGAAAATATCAACTAGTTTATCATTTCAAACGCACCATTTTGCACAGAACATATTTTTGGTGTTTTTTCCATCAGAAAGTTTGAAAATGGCATTCACTTTTTGCATCTGAACTCTTTGCATATAATTTACAGGCCATAACTACATATACGCTGTACATCTACTTTGTATAATGCCTTTATTCTGTAACAGAATAAAGGACAATACAGAGTAGGGTGATGGGTATATATGTAATTATGCCCATTATAAACTCTCAAAAAAAGTTTGTAAACTTCTTTGTTGAGTTATATCTCATTTGAAGGTTGTTTATGGATTTAGTATCAGTTAATGGTTGTCATTTTCATAAGTTACCACAACACCTCTGATTTTTAACAAATAGGATAAAAATGCCAGAATTACCTGGTGAGTAACTCTCCTTGCAAGAACAAGGAGGTGCCAACAAAATTTGCCATATTCTCTCCAATAGAACAATCAGGTCCATGGGAGAGGTCTTCAGCCATGGAATAAGTGATTGTTAAAAAGATGTGTCATTGTAAAGAAAAAAGAATGACCTTTTCACCAAATTTAAAAAAAAAAAAAAAAACACTTCTCAAAAAATGAAATGTTATCGACAAGAAAAACTTCCATTTTTTTTAAAATACCAAAATACTCCTTAAAATTAAAACAAGAATGTTGGGATATAATAATTAAAATGCATTGTGATCAATTCCCAGAATTGAGTAAAAAGATGTGTATTTTACCATTTTTAATGATGTCTTTACTCATTCTGGGAAATCTCAGGTACAAGATGCCAGCAATGGTTGCATGTGTGTTTAAATTCAACAATATTTTAGTGAATTGATGAATTGATTGTGAATTCAAAAAAATTGCTATTGTATTTCTTAGGAATAGAATATAAATTCACTGCTAATAACACTGGATTTCATGTAAGTGTTTTTTGTTTTTTAATTAATGTTTTAATGGTTGAGTGTATTATGGCTTTCCTTAGCGTTTAAAGTGCTACAACAAAGTATCTTAAGCGCTGATACATAATCACACAAACCCACCAAAAATTAAAGCAAAAGTAAATGGGTTGCCCAGGTCAAAATTCAGTTGATCTTAGGGAAAGTTGTTCCATGTTCTGGGAAAGAAACTAACTGGTTTCAACATTTTTATGTGTGTAGCTAGTTTTAAGGAGTTTCAACTGTCAGTACAAAACCTAGTTGACTGCACATCTCACGGGGGGAACGACCCAAAGGGCCCCGGGGCCCCAGTCCTATGACCAAGGAGGGCAAGCCACGAGGATGTCATTGCATTATGGGATTTAATGCATTTTCTAGCCTCAGTGGCATGTATTGTGTGGTATTTGGCATGTTTATATACACCCATTCAGAAAAAAGGGGGTATCCTAACCCTAACACCCTTATCATCTCTAGCTATGCTACTGATAGAACTTAAAAGCTAAAGAAGATTGCACATCCTGGGTGGGAATCGAACCAAGGGCCCTCATAATTGAAAGAAGCATTAATATGTTAATGTTTAAGCAAGAATGTGTCCGAGCGCAAGTAAAACATGAATAACTAGTGTATCACCCCCCCGCCGTGCGACCGTTGACCTATGTAGTGACCTTTGACCCTAGGATTTTTTTCAGTGTCGGTTAGAGGTTCCTTTTGACCAAACTTTGGTAGTCATTACTGATTTCTATGCAAAAATGGACCTCTGGATGACCTTTGAACTTCTGGTCACTCTGAAACCCTGCAAAACAAAGCTAAAGTTAGACTGCCTTCCCTACCTTCATGCCAAAAATATCAGATCCTATGTCAAAGTAATAATGAACACATGGCCGGACAGACAGGACAGAACAGATCTCATTTTTAGTAGGTATAGATTGGGCAAGGTGAACCGCCGAGACCATATTCAAATGATTTACTGCATAGGATACATGGTTCTGCATATACAATAAACATGGAACATGCATCCTTTATTTCTATTCTAATTACCCAAATAAAATTTATTAAAAAAAACGACAAACCCTTACTAAAAAGTATCAGCTGTTTCAAGTTTTTGCAGCGCCCTGCCTGTCTTCTCCACGTAAAGTTCACATGTCGTGCCTTTTTTGGTGGTGAACGTCCCCAAAAAGAATGTGCGCCTCTGATCAGCATTAGGCGTAATCGCAACCCATTATGCATTTTTGGATAATGGGCAGTAGGCCTAGAGGTAATAGAATGTGCAATCCTTTAGCTTCTATCCATTACATGTGATAAAGCTATTATATGAAAGGGTTTTAAAGAGACATGAGATATCCAGGAAGAAAGAGCCCTCAATTTTTCCTTGGACCCAGTTTTTTTTTACAATTTGGAATGCCTTACCATGTATTAGATCACACTGAAGTGAATAAGCCGATTACGCCATCTTATGTAATAAGATGGTGATTGAGTAGTTTCTGTCGTGCACGACAGAAAGTCAAAGGGCATGGTTTTCTATGGGGAACGATTACCGAAGCAGGCCATGTTCAAACAAGGTTGGTTTTCTTTGCAACTGTTGTCTTCGAAAATTCTCGGTAGGTGGGTCTACAACAGATCCAGTGAGAAATTGAGAGGAAATTCGTTTTTATCGCCAATAGTACCATAGAAAACATGCTTTGACTTTATGCGGCACGACAGAAAGTACTAATCATCATCTTATTACATAACGACGTTGTATTCGGCTAATTCGCTTCAGGTGTGATTAATACATTAGTAAGGCATTCCAAATATGCAAAAAAACCGGGGGGTTCGAAAAAAGTGGGGCGCTGATTCTTTCTGGAAATTCCTCATGCCTCTTTAATGATTACAACCCCTTCTTTCGCATGCTTGGAGGCCCCAAATAACCATAGTCATCACACAAACACACCGTTTGGGACCCAATATACTGGGCTTATGAGGCATAAGGAAACAAATTAGGAGTTTGATGACATCCTATAACAACGGATTGTCTACTGGCAATTGTTTTGATAGGCATCATTTGCCAGAATATTATCATCAGGGGGTCGGTAAGGAACACGATTTGGGAACTGGGGATTCCAAACGGTAATTGAGGAAATGTTACGTGCATTTTACTATGCAGTCTCTGTCTCAGTTATATGACAAATCTCCTCTTTAAAACTTAGTTCGATAGATTGATAAGTTTGGAATAAATTAGTGACTTCAAATGCGTCAGGGTCGGGAGTAACCCTGCTGCAAAATAGGGTCATTCATAACGGTCATTTAGATTTTGTGACCAGGCCTAGTCTTTAGTCAAGTAGTGTGTAAACTGTTCGATATGCGTTAAGAGCGCCCCTCCTAAAGGTAATCTTTGAAAAAGGACTAGCACCGGAAGTTGATGCCGTTTTGACATTTGGTTGCTGTTGAGGTTGGCAGGTTCTTACCTCCTCAAGGCATTATAGCAGTTCTCAAAACTAGTGTCGTATGCTTTGTGATCCACCTTTCTTCACTCTATGATGCAGAAGAGTTGACCCCAATGACCTTTGATTTTGGTATGTGCCCTTTAACTCTACCATGACATCCAAGTGTCAATGGTTGACCTACCCATGACCCGAGTTTGGTGGCAATTGGAGTTATGCTTGACATCTTAAGCACAAGCAATTTGAATAAGGTTAAATGAAACTTACACAACACAACACATACATACCAGGGACAGACATACAAAATTGGATAGTATGTGCCCCTGGCATTGATTGCGTAATGAGCCTAAGGCTTGTTTGGCAAGACCGGGTATTTTGAAGCCAACCACAAGTGCATTTGGAAGAAACAAACATGAGTGTTGCAATATGTTGACTTCTCTGCAAGCCTAACATAAACAATTGTAACTATTTTTATCATTGGATCTTGTTTCAAAATTAACCTTAAAGCTTCAACCCCACATTTTCAGGTACCAAGGGTCTAGAGCAGCATGAATTTTGGCACCTCACAAGGGTTGGTACATTTTGTGACCCCCTCTTCTGCACCACCTTGTTTGGCCCCGACTTTTTGTAGTTTGTAATGATAGAAAGATAGTATACCATTCACCTTCATTCTGTTTGTGATCTTGAGCTGAAAAACAAGTCTCGTTGCCAGGAAATCAATTAAACGCAATAATTATTAAAACACTTTCACCTTGTAACGTCCTGGCCGCCAAAAGAATGCTTTTACCATTTAATCTGTAATTACAGTCGTTTACTCTCGTTTTCGTTTTTACTGGGCATAGGAATGTGCAGTCATTTTTTAGTTTTTATTGATAGTCGACTGTAGAAAAAGACTATAAACCTTTGGTTTGCCTTGTGGATAATGGAAAACCGTCGGGATTTCGATCACACGGATTTCGATTTTCGATTGTTCGAATTGTCGCACAGCTGATGCCAGATTGAGTGATACTGATACTGATATGTATCTTGTTTGTTTTGCTGCATTTTTCACTCAATTCGTAGCAACTCAGGAGGCATGTCAACAATCGCAACTGGAAGATTTGGAATCAGGTAAGTCCTTATTTTTGTGTAAATTTTGTGGGGATATTGTACGAGACAGGGCTCAATGCTCATGATGTGTGATACGAGAGAAATGTTTTTGTATATCGTGGACGAGGATGCAAAGTGGTGATAATATATCGACGACCATAAATAATGTAAAAAATGTAATTACGCCGAGTAAAGGGGGATGGCCCGAATTTAAGTCATATGAAGTTTTCATACTGATAGAATGGCTTCACCCAAAACCCCATCTGTAAAGTTTCGCACCGATATTTCGAACCGTTTTGATGTGAGAGCTAACAAACGTGATTTTGCAATCCCATAGAGTACTGTGTAAAATTAATATTGGTCGACCAAAAGGGGGCACATTTTCGATCATAACATCTAAACCAAACATCCTTTAGCCCTAAGATTTCACAGGGTAAATGAGAAAAATAGTAGCTTTCTTCTGATACCAACATTTGACCACTCCCTGTAAAATCTGGGGTCCCTGGGGACGAGGCTTAGCGATCGGGCAATGGACCTTTAATCAGTCAATTAATCAATAATTTGATGTTAATAATGATTGAGTAATGTGGCTGTTGGTTGTAAAATTTTTTTAATAGTCGGGTCAGAAAAAAGTGGGTGCAGAAAAAGTGGGTGCAGAAAAAGTGGGGTCACAAAATGTACCAACCCCCTCACAAGCTACAATAAGGCATGCTTTGTTGTAAAGCCACATCAAATTGTTAACCTTTTCATTACAATGGCCTATGGATACCAGACACCTCACAGTGGAAAAGGCCACCTCATGTTTCTTTCTGCTACAGCAGGTACCACAAAATCTAAGAGGTTGCAGAACATACTTTCTCTAGAACACCCCACATAGCACTGGTTGTAACATACTTCCAATCATGGAAGAAATAGATACTGCCAATTTTTATATGGGGGTCTCTTGGGATACACTGAAGCACCTCCAATGCTAAGTTTTTTAAGATACTATCAGTGATTCATCCAAAAGAGTCAAAATATTTCCTTACAGTGAAGGAATGGTTTCTTTAGAAATGTCTTTTTGTTCAACTGAAGAATGGACCGAAAAAAGAAAAGAAAATGGCAGTGTTTAAAGATTACGACCCTCCATTCAGTCACATGTTGTAGTAAGTGTCCGTACCGACAGTAAATACTAATATATCCGATTTTGCCCTTATTAGATGACTTTTGGTCTGCCTTATCATTTGTAGGATATGTTAGTGTACCTGTACTTATTACAGACATGCAAAAATTTGATTTTTAATTATTTTTTTAATTTTCTGACTTAGCAAATCACTGATTAGTGTCTTTAAATTACAAAATCGTTAAAATATTTAACAAAACAATGTTTTTATATTTTATATCTGAGAAATTGACAACAAAACAATCTGCTCTGTACAAATTAGTGACACAGGCTTATACATATAACGACGTTCCGTGCACACGTAGGCAAAGCACACACTCATTGCCAGTGTAACTGAAAGGCAAGCACCTCTGTTCAACCCGTGTTAGCGAGCTTTGGTCACTTAGACCAAACATAAGTACAGTTCTACTAGCTTGAGCTACCCACCTACCTAAAATCCAAGGTTTTGTATAAATACAATAACACCAAAGTTTGATCTTTGCTTATTGTTGGAAAAGTACGATCCTATCATTTCATTATGGGAAGATGTTTCATATTGAAGTCCCAAGTATGCAAATGAGTTAATTGACCTTTATTCCACAAGGCGCTACTATAACGGCCAACATCTAAAGCGCATGATGGAATCGATTGTAATACCTCATCTGCATACTTGGGACTTCTATATGAATGTTTACCTCATATGGGTTTTTTTAATTTCCCATCATAATGTGCATTCCTGGGAAGAACGTCAGGGACCAGCAATCAGCCAAGCAATTACAGGTACACAACGGTTTGGCAATCAGCATGGCCATTTGAAATGAAGTGCTTGGGCAGAGTACGTTTGAACAAAATATGATTTTAAATGTTTAAAATTCTATTTAATTCATTTTTTGGACCCATAGAAATATTCATGTGTAGTAAACTTACTACCATGAGCTTACTACCATAAGCTCTTTTACTGTTCATAGATTATGTTTCATGGCATACCAAATGATCTGCTCTGTCAAATGACATCACATGCAATTAATGGACTAATGTTTCCTTCACAGTATAATGGAAAGCCAACTAGATGAAAATTCAGGAGAAATATGAGCTTCAAAATAACTTTTAAAAAACGTTTATGTATCAAAATGATAACTTTATTATAAAATGGTACAGAAATGCACAGAAGTTAAAAAGACAAAGGCACACATAAAACCCGTACAGTTTGTATCCTATCCTAGAATACTGGTCAGACCCTGAGCAACATTTAAAAAATACTGGCATGTACATACTATACTTTGGTCAACTCTCCAGATGATATAAAAATATCTCATTTTTTCTACGGAAAGAGGGAAATCGTTGCAGAAAGCCCCTGTAACTTTTACGTACATATTGAAAGCCCCCTGATACAAAATAATGCTAAAGTTGAGTTTCAAGTAAATATACAATGTAAACATACTTTAGGTTTCAATACATGTCTAAAAATAAGTTGAAGGAATAATATATTGTACTGTTTGACTCTTAAACATGCAGCAATATAATGCTGTATTACAAAGTTAAAAATATAAATAAACTATATTGTTTTTTTTGGCCAGGGGGACAATGGATAAGTTGGATCAGTTATAAATGTTTCCAAATTGAGCATTATTTGGGCAGCACTTTGTGGTTCTGTTGCCACTGTGACAGGGGACAGTTTTGAATTGACAGACAAGAAGCAGATTAAATTTACCATGTTAGTCTTCAGGTGTGTAGATGTCCAAAGTACACTAAACAAAAGTAAATCGATTCATATGAGTATATAATCCTCCAAAGTGCAACATGGAAATGGTGTCGTCTGACAATACCAAAAGGGTTGAAGGCAGGGAGAAATTGAGTATCATTTAACTTAGCACAAATACAGCATATTCAATGCAAATAAGTTTTTATAGATAACTGGTAATTATACAAGAAAGTTGTACAGAAAATGCAAGATGTTTTGTTAAAAAAATAAGGAACCAAACAAATTGGTTTTTTCCATAGACCAAGAATGTATTTTCAGATTCTAAGCACCATTATTGAAATACTTGCACGGATCACACATGCCTATAGCATCACAAAAATGACCCATTTAAAGGCCGACTCAAAGATTTTGAAAGAATTATTTTGTGTATTAATTAAAAATTAGTCAACTACAACTAAAGATATTCACCTGGAAATGCTTCCCCCAATTCCAAAAATTGAGATGATTGATTTTTACTTTTGATGCAGTGAGCAACAAATTTTGTGTACAGTATGACAGTGCCGGATACGAATTTTATAACAAGATTGTAATTTTCTATAAGAAGACTTCGATTTGAGCTTAGCTATGTCGCACAGTGATAAGTATATGGACAAGATTATGTATATGCCCAAAAACATGATTTGTTTGAAAATGAGGGCGGCCCTCATCGGGAAATTCGGAGCCAGCCTTTAAATACAATGGGAGTATTTCTATTATAAGAAAGACATACGGAAGTAGATATGGCGAGTTGAAAATAAAATAAATAATGAGATAACTAAGTTGGGGAATGTGGCCTATTCTGTTAGAAGACCCCCCCCCTTTGGTGTGAATGTTCTGGTTCAAGCATCGTATGACCACTTGCTGGGATTTAATAGGTTAAAAAAACTGATTGATTTGTATCAGAAGGTTGATTAAACGAGCTTCTGCTCTCCACACAGTCCATTTGGATTTGGGCAAATAAACCATGAGACTATCTGTCCTCAGACGGACGTAAAGCTGTTGGTCCCATGTACAGAGAATTCATATCTGTACATATCTATCATAGGACAGTTAGAAGAGTAGGGTGTCAAATCCAGAGTGCATAATGCCATCCTGGCCAGTTGTGAGGGCGTCCCTAGTAGAGGGATTTCATCACTGTATTGGGTATATCTTTAAGGGCTCCTTGATCTAACTTGTAATAAATAAATTAGTACTAGCTGCTCCTACTACATACACACGTCAGTACTATCAACTGCAAATACATTAAAAAAAGCAAAAAATAAAAAAAATAAAAAAAATAAAAAAAATAAAAAAAATAAAAAAGTATAATGTAAAAGTTAAAGGTGCATTCGTGATTTCAGCACCGTCAGTTTTATTCATTGATCACAGATATCCTGGAGAAAAGCTTTCTCAAACATTTTGAGCTGTAGATCTTGCGATTTTCTGTTATGGAGTAATCGCTCGTTTCCCACGGTACCATAGGACTTTGCTGTAATTTCTGTCCGTTTACGGACAGAAAATACAAAATTGCGAATGTCTTAAAGGCGATCCCGACCGAATTTGCACATGGATTGGGCACAATGTAGATTACTAAGGTAACGGTTCAGATGATATAAAAATTGCACCATTTTTTAGGTAAGTCGGGGGACAAGGCTGTGGTCACAAAAATGCCCCTGTAAGGACTTTAAACATGGTAGCAATTACTGCTATAATTTACATAGTTAAAAATGCATATATTATGGTATATCAGTATGTTGTAACTTATTGGCAGCACATTGGGTAGCTAAATATGCTGGGAAAGATTACAGGAGCACTACATAGTTTTAACATTGTCTTTGTGGATGGACAACAGACAATTTGTAGAGAGACACGAATTGGATTTACGTCTATTGTACCATTATGCCGATGCCGGTGGTGTGTTTCCATCACCGCTTTGTGCCTGGTCATGCCTAGGTTCAAAACCGAGATACAAGATCTCACACAGGATGGGGTTTTGTTGCGATCATTTTGATGTGGTTCAGGCGTCAGGACAAAGATTAAACAGTTTGCTAGGCAACAGGAACCATATGATATGGACAGCACATGTATTGTGCTGGGGTGCTTTGATTGTTATAGAGCCGCAAAGTTCATTTCCACAAACCAGAGCACCCGGGGATAAACGTTCTTCATATTATAGAAGCCCTAAGTATGCAAATGAGGTATTCAAATTGAGTCTTCTGTCAGCACTGGAGATGTAGTGCAGTAGCACTTGATTGATAAAATGCAATACCCATTTGCATTAATTAAAAAAATTTATGCTCTGAAACTTTCCATAGTTGTTTCAAGTGGTAGAGAATATATGTTTTTTTTCTCATTATAGTACCTTTTCCTTCAATTTTCAAAGAGTTATGAAAATGAAAATTTTACAAATGTTGTGGGGTAAAATTGAAAGGAAAAAATATCAACTTGAATTCGGCAATAGAAATGGACATGACAAAACCAATTCATGGGCAGCTTACGAGAAATACCTTATTTTTTATTCATTCAAAACATAGGACTATGAGAGTGTCCGATCTAAACCTATTGGGCTATTCCAGATGAATCCATACCCCCCCTTGGAAGGCACAACTGGAATTGGGGTCAAAATAACAGCCGGAATCTACATATATGGGAAAACCCTGTGGAAGGCACAGCTGGAATTGGGGTTTAAATCACAGACGGCAAACTGGAAATAGGGGTAAAATTACTGCTGGAATTCTATGTAA
>JAMKCH010085694.1:0-61219 GCA_023653785.1 Ophioderma brevispina
ACTACCAATATTACACGTTTTCACACTTAAATGATAGTAAGTCATCAATTTGTTTTTTGAGATACCTATAAAACTATATACTGTTGTAAAGATAAAAGATAAGGAAGACAATATGAAACTTGTATGTGCATATACAGTGTGCCACAGGTGTCATATCGGGTGACAAAGTGAAATTTTGATGTTTAAAACGTACAAAATTTTGTTGCAGTCTAATTTGTTACCTCAATTATCATCATAGATTAAACTGTTTGATATGAGTCAAAATGAATGCCACATAAATAACAAACAAAATGAATGTTATTTATCTTATACATGCAGGGGTACAAAGATATTAAAAATAAATGCAAAAGCCCCGAATACAATCCCTAGACTTTAACACATGCTCATCCGTAGGCACCTCATCGTAGGCACCCCCTCTCTGACCCCGACTGACTCAAATTACGACAACTCAAAGTAAAAATAGCACAAATTTGAATCTGATCTATAACATTTAAAGCTAGATTAAATCCCTTTTAAAATAAATATAAATCAGCTGAAATACCTACCTGGTTCTTAATGATAGCAATATACAATGTTAAAAAATTTTGTGAAATGTAACGCCAAACGCCACCTCATTTTGCTCATTTTGTATAATACCCCAACTCCTAACCTATGACCATAACTAATGACTCCTTTTATTCCTTGACCTGAAAACATATGTATAGACACAAGATGAAGTACATCCTTAAATCTTAAGTTATGTACAAAAATGTCAAAATTGGCGGCCCATTTTGAATTGGGTAGGGGTAAACCAATGTTCCGTTATCTCCTTCTTCCCCCGTTCCTCCTCAAAATTCAGTCTTGGGACCAGAAAATTTAGAATTAGCAGAAAATTTTCCATCTAAAAACAACCAAACCCATTGCTTTTACTAAAAAATTCCCTTCGTCATGGTTGTAGGAAGCACTTTATTGAGAATTGAACCATCCTACTATGTATTTCTTGGATTTCCAAGCCATTGTAATTTGCCACCGCTGTAAACTATTTTAGCATTTACACCGGTTGTTTATATTTTACATATCCTTAAGGTGATGGAATAAAAGGCGTTTGCCGCATCATTTTGGACCACAACAGTGTAACTTCCAAGCAATTCTTTACCCATTTCAGGAATATCCCTAAAAAACAACTGTATTTTATTTTACATCATATTTAGAACAAAAAATTTCATAAGACAGGAAATCACCACTGTCCACTCCTCAAATCATTATAATTTTATGTATTTACTCTTACCATGTTTAATAAAACACGATTTATCGCAATTTCAACAATGGTTACCACAGACATGTTGGAAAGGTCATTTTGAGTTAAAGGAGTATGAAGCTCAGTGGACCGAAAACCATGTATTCATACATCCTTCCAAAATTTCTTAATTACAATCTCAACAGGCAGTACGACGACAATTATGTTTGGAATATCCTCCAACTTGTGGGGAAAATGTATACAAGTTACAGCCCTACATAAATTCATTGTTCACATTTGTGTATTATACGCTTAACTCATTCACATGAGGGCTTCAATGTGACTTTTAAAACTATTCCAATTTTACTCTCCAACCCCCCCCCATTTTTCATACTCTTGAGTATTTACATTTTTTGGCTATTCTAATCTTGTTTGCTGTTCTATAAAAATATATATATAAGAAAAGCTGAATAACACTCCTAATGAAATCGAATTTGATTTGCAAAGCCAACGACAAGGTGATTAACCTTGTGTAAAAGGACTTCACTACAACAATTGTTTTTGGACCATTTATTCATTTTTTTAAAACTACATCCATTGCTTTTTACGTTTATATCGCTTTCCATTTAGATGGCGAAAAAATCAATATTCAAAATCGCAATTTCTTAATGGACGCCAATCCAACCGATAATTTTTCCTTTGTTTGGTTGGTTTTTTTTTCTGGCATTTGTATTTACAACCATCAAATGGTTTAGTCTTTTCCAAATCTGGTCGCAAATCCTGACAATTTAGCAAAAACATCTAAACTCGTATAAATACGCGAGTTCACAAAAAAAAAAGAAAAAAAAAGAAAGAAAAAAAAGGACATATCGGAAGTCCATCCCAAATCAGTGTCGTATTATCCGCCCATTGAATGATTTATATTCTATCCCTTCTAGCTTTATCCCTGTTTTTATTCACTTAAATCAGAATATGTTAGAGTGAGACTCCTATCAAAACAGTAAGGGACAATGGGCCGCCCTTCCTTAGGCCTACGCCTCTCCTAGTCGAAAAAGAAGGTGTAGGCTTACTACATTTCCCGTTACTGTAGATGAGACGGGATTATACATAGTGGTCCAATCCGTTTTATCAAAGTTGGGCCGAAATGATAAAACCTCGGGACTTTTCGAATGAAGTATACGAGATCGTGTCAGCCTTTTCAAAATCGATTAGTACTAATATCCCGGTATAATTTTTAACATCTTAAACATCTTCAATTACTTCCTTCCCCTATAGATGAGTTGACATGTGACTTAAAAGCCCCGGCAAGAACCAAAGCACTGCCCGGGCAGGTGCTTTTGAGAGCATCTCAGGGCTTGTGCTTTTAAAATTCTGCTCAATCAGGTGTGATAATGTTATTGAATGCTGTAACTGATTGTATGGCATATTCTTCGCACACTCGAACATGTCAGTTAGAACAGGTTGCTATTGGAGTGTGTGCCGTAAAATTACGGACTTTTATACTTTTCTACTGTAAATTCCATTAAAGTATGCGTTTTACAGTGTAATTCCCCATTATACCATGACTGTTAAATGCTGGCTCAGAGATTTCTTGTAGAAGCGCCCTTAGTATTTCCAACACAAATGTGAGGTTGTATTATCCACTAGAATCCCTTAACTGGCATTTTATTGCACTTTTCTTCAAATCGGTGTTGCCTTGTGTTTGGGGAAATTGCTCCTAGATCTAACAAGGCAAATAACGCTATACCTGCCTGTTTTGTGGTGGTCGTCAGGTTGTTAGTCATGTTCCTCTAGGCAAAAAATGGCATTTAGGGATTTAAGGGATATAGAAATCAATACTTATTCATATTCTGCTAAAAGTATAGATTTGGGTTGATTTCTAAAATACTTGGTATTTTACCCATCTTGACATTATCCATTGTCCAAAGAATTCCATAATTTTGGGCCAGTATTTCTCACTGCACGATCAGAAACATTTTGTGTTATTATTAATATTATGATTAGGCATTTCTTGTATGGTATTTATGTATTTGGGCATATTTTATAAAGTAATTCTCAAAAGGTTTTGGTAATTGGTTTGCATGGTGTTTATACATTAAAATTAAACACTGCAAGTTCAAGCTTGCCAAAAAATTAGGATAATGGCCCAATACGACATCTATAATTATTATTTCAAATCTTCTTTACAGCTTTTTTTTAATATCTGAGGTTTCATTTGAATTACCCCATATGAAGATACCTTCATTTATGTAAAGTAATATTAATACAATATAAAGAGTACAATATATATCCAGGTACAAAGTGTTTTAAGTTTGGAGAGTATAGCAACATTTCTAAAAATATTTTTTTTCTATTTGAAGAATGTGATATTCCCATGTACGGTGTTCATTGATAGTGTATTATTAGAAAAAATCGTATTATTTACACCCGTTTTGTCTTGCCACTTATTGCCTTTCAGATTATTTGTCTGAATATTAGAAGTTTTTATATAAGGAGATCTCAACAAGATGTATTTGGTTTGCTCGGCATTTTACGATAATTATTTGCCTGAACACTTGCTAACCTCCTTTAGTTTATTAATTAGCACATTCAATTTTTGTGGCTTTATCGAGGAGGGACTACCAATAAGGTAGTATCAGCAGGAACATAAACCAACTTCTAGCCATGTGAAAAGGCAATTTAATAATCTTTAGAATGAATAATAAAGGGTCTAAGATTGAGCCTTGTGGTACCCCGCATTTAATATTTGTATCAACCGAATCACGTGATTGCGTTCGCACAAATTGTGTTCTATTATCCACGCAACATTTCCACTATTTAAGAGCAATACCTCAAAAGTCATAATATTCCAGTTTAATAAAAATAAAATATCAAAGTTAATAGTGCTCCCAAAGCTTTTGACAATCAGAAATATTGCAAATTGTAGTTTGTTTCTTTTTACTGCTTACTTATTTTATCAACAATTCAATGATTGCCATAAGATTGAATGAATTAGGTCTAATCCAAATTGGGGTTTTTTCATTTACTTATTTTGGGTTTTTATCAATATGCATTTTTCTGATATTTTAGAATAATAACAATTAAGTACAGACTGGGCGGTCAGTGAGAATTTCTTTGTCATCTTTTTTTATATATTAACTATATCTCTACTAGTTTGGTCTGGAACACACCAGTGGTTAATGGAAAATTGTTCGTTAATGTTTTTGCTATTTAATAGCAGCCTCTTATATATAGCTTCTGATATCTTAGATCCGTGCTCTTATGTTGATCAAACTACAACCAATTTGTAACTTCCGGTAATAACTATATGGTTTTCTTAAAACAAATACAGTTGATAAAAGTTTTCGTTAAGATATTCAAATCATTTTTTGCACTATATTCTATATTTGAAGCTAATTTTGGTCTTATCCACAAAAAAAATGTTAATGCATTTGATATAGGTTCTACAGTAATTAATTTCAGGGCTTCTAAATTCGCGGTTGCAGACGCCACGAGAACACGAAAAACGAAAAAAAAGTTACCCACAAAAAGTTAACGACAAAACACACACACACTCGAAAATTTTCCGCTATATAGTATATAAACTTCCTGTGCATACGTTTTTCTTCTTCTTAATGCAAAAAAACATGATCATTAACTCTTTTGGTCCACCGATTTATTCATATTAGTAAATTACCTTTGATTTTCAGATATTAAATATATCTTAAATGAGAAAAACAAAATTTTTCTTTTCAAAAGTGATTCCGAGATCATTTTGGTATGCTTTCATATCTATTTGGCAAAAATGAAAATATGGCTTACGGCCTCCTCCATACGAATATGCTAATTTCGGAATGTATTTTAAAGCATTTTATACCTCATATCACAACAACATGAAACCAATCGCGCACTTTTTTAGTTTAATTTGATTTTTCAACTGATTTCTTTTTTTTAAAATATATATTTTTATACAGACTATTTGTATCCGTTATAACAGGAACGGTTATTATAAATCGATAATTTTCCATGACCTCTTCACCCATAGCATGACGCATATTACTACATAGCCAATTCCCCAGAAAATGTATCGAGGGGAAGAGAAGCCGCTTTTCATTCTTCTGGACATTCAATCTTTTTTCACCTTCACCCCACTATACTATAGTGAGCTGAGAATAGTAATACAATTATAGTGTTTTTTTAGGGAAGGAACGAGTTTTAGGCCGGATATTTAAAGGTGCATCTTGTGATACTCGCACCTTAGTTCTTTATTTAGGGTTCACTAGATATCTCCGAGAAAAGGTTATTTCCTAAAATGTAAGTTGATTCTGGTGGCGCATTGATGTTATGAGGATGTTATGCACGTTTACCCATAGACCACTGTGCGTGTAATTTCTGTCCGCCATCAAAAGTAGGATTTTTCTAAGTGTTGATTTTTTTTAAATAAATTAAGAATTTCGCTTCAGATTATATAAAATCTCAGTTTATTCTTTGAGGAAGTCGAGAGGACGAGCCGACTGTGTATCAACGAATCCCTTAAAAATGCCCCTAAAAAATAAATTTTTTTTCGCTTCGTAGACCTTTAAAATGAAATATTCCGTATTTTTTAAGGTTTTCCCCTTAAACATATTAAAATTCTGGCTCTGAATACGGACGAAAACTTAGGCGCAATCTGGCAGCAATTATTTCAAACATAACAGAACTTTAACGTGAGTTTGGATATATTTTACACGGTTTGGGATGAGTATTCTGCACGTTTAAGGTGGCACGTAGAGATTTCAAATAACCGGTGTCCGCCTAAAAAAATCTATCAAAAATATCCCCATCTGAAAGGAATACCAAGAACTGTCTCCTATGGTTAGCAAATACAGAATTCCGCCTATGTTTTCTATTGAAATCAAGCATATACAATCACTTTTTTCATTTTAGTTATTTCTGTAGCCAAATTAAAGGTAGAGAATTCCTATCGTGTATCTAATCTCTATGAAATCACTACTATCACAGAAAATATGGACGACTTGAAATCTCGCTTGCACAGTTAAGTCGCTGGTTAGTAGTGGTATGGATTGTTCTAGCTGAATGGATGCAGAGGTGCAGAGTTCCAAGGTTTCAGTTATTTTTCAGCAAAGTGAGTTTTGCCTGCGAGAAATGGACGTTTTGATGATGATGATTATGATGATGATGATGACGACGACGACGATGATGATGACGACGACGACGACTACGAACTCGAAACATGTATGGAGCAGAAGGTGGAAATTTGGTATCTTCATTTGTTCCGTGTGGGGTGTGGTGTATGGGGGGTCGTGTGTGTATGTATGAGTGTGTATACTCAATACCTTGTGGGGACGATTTCAAGCTTTATGAGGACATTTAATTTCTAGAAACACGTTGTTTAATTTTAGACAAGGTTGAGCGATGCAAAGGTAACTGGGGTTGTTTAAAATTTTAACAACTTGTATGGATTTTGTTCTCAAAAGTGGTGTTAATACCACATTCATCAGGCTGACAATGTAAAAAAGTAAATTGCCCAGTTTTATTACTTTTTGCGAATTACATCCTCTACCAGAAAAGCGATGTTGTACTTTTTCTTTGTTGAAACTTAAAATTAAAAAAAAAAAAAAAAACCTTAATATTATGGCATAGACTTTTTAGTTTTCACTTTATTGATTTTCTGTTTTGTCATCAGCCTGCTGAGGCTTTTAGAAATGAAAAGAAAAAGAGCGCGAAATATGTGAACACTATTCAAAGATCATGGAGCGGCCCGTCTGCAATTGCAATAGGTCCAGAGAAAAAAATATACTTTTGTTCAAAGATATAAATAAGAATGTACTTTCCTTCATTCTCGTGTTCATAATTTGAAAATTGTGCATAATGTGCTTTTTATACCAAATTTTGCGCTATTTATTGACAAGTAGTTTCGGACATGGCGCGTAGTAAGGTTTGTAAGGTTACTTTAAATATGTCTATTTTTTCTTTCATTTTCTCTCTGCCTTTCACAGTTCTATAGGTTTTCTTTTGTTCATTTTTTGTTTTAATTTGTAATTATTGTTACAAGGGGCCCTTAACACGTTTTGGAAAAAGATGATATATATCATTATTAGCGTACTAACAGTTTCCAAGAATCAAAAATATTAGTATAATGTACATACTTTTAAAGCCCGTTCGTTGTTTTACTTTGCAAACGATACTAACTCGCCATCTTTAATTGCAACACTCGTGGTTAATGCCCCGGAGTTATATAGTCAAATATCTTTACACAACGAAATAAACTTGGAGCTAATTGGCCAATTCCGTAGCACTCCGATTCGTCGTATATCGTCCCTCGTCACATCGAACGGTTGTGCAGCTGGTCACATGACGCACGGCACCTGCGTGTAATTGGTTCGTACTAATTTGAAAATCGAATGCTCACGTGAATATGGAGATTGTTGATGGACGTCAATCTGTTAGATTCTATCAAGTCATTGCGATTATATTTTAAGAGTGAGTGTATGCCCATGAGTCTTTATGTGTTTTTACTTTGTTAGAGATTTTGCATGCGGTAGGTTAAACTGAACACCGTGGAAAATATGGGTGTTCCCAAGGGTGCTTCCATTAACTCCAATGCACTGGAGTTGTTTTCAAAACCCCCATTTAACTGCAAGCAGATTTGAATTATTTTCAAGACCCCATTTCTAAGTAGATAATAAAATCAATAAATATTAACGGCAAAAGGATCGTCTATGGCTCTAATGACCTAAATGGTATTTTTTAAATGTGTACAGACATGTCTACATTCCCGCCTAAAAGACTCTTAAGTTATTGAAGTAATTTCCGTTACCGTTAGAAACTCCCATGTAACCGAAAAAAAGGTTTAGAGACGAAAAAAAGGTTTAGAGTACCACCTTTATTTTCAAGCGAGTAGAGTCGCTTTGCCACTAGTCTTTTTCAATGACTCGGGTTTTATTGAGGTCCGTGGGGTGGGTCGAAACGTAGAGGCAGGCAGAATCAGTTTGGACCGCATCTGACAGTCCCAGTACCCGGTAAGTGTGTATGTATGTAGTACACACACATACACATACATACCCACACCCCCTCCCCACACACCAACAGAACAATGAAAATACCACCTCCTATATACGTCCCTAGAGGAAAATGACTAGGAACCTGACGATTACCGCAAAAAAGGGAGGTAACGGTATTTGTGTTGTTAGATCTAGGAGAACTTTCCCTGTATACACAGGGCAGGGGTCCGACTCGTGATTTTTGAAAAGTGGCAAAATGGCATTAAGAAATTTAAGGGATATACATGCCATTATTATTCATTATTGTTATTTTATGAATAACCCTTTATGATGATATTTCATTGAGTGAATCTGTGAGGACGTAGTCTGTCAATCAAATTCCCCATGCGACATTTCTGGATATGCCTTTTAGATATGTATTTTTGAAATTTTGAGATGAATGAATTCATCCTTGGGAATGTGAATGCCCTTTTAGCAAGCTTGTTTGTTGTCCATGCCAACATGGCTGAATATTGACTCGCATTATATCGCACCATATTTATTTAGAAAATGTAACTAAAATAATTTAACGCAACATTATAAATACAATGGCATGCATCATGCATGCATGCATGCATTCATACATACATACATACATACATACATACACACATACATACATACATACATACGCACGCATATACACATGCATACATACATGCATGTATGTATACATTCACACATGAATGTCAGTCACAGTCAGTCACTATGCGAGAAATGTCGATTTGACAGCCGTTTTGACAGTCATAAATAACTACTAGTATTTTAAATTCTTGAAAGCCAAAATCTACCGTTTGCATTGGAATTCTTAAACATTCATACATGTATTTTTCCGCAAAATATTGCAAAAAAAAAAAAAAAAAAAAAAATAATTTAACGCAACATTATAAATACAATGGCATGCATCATGCATGCATGCATGCATTCATGCATTCATACATACATACATACATACACACATACTTACATACATACATACATACATACGTACGTGTGTACGTACACACATACATACATACATACACACATACATACACACATACATATATACATACATACATACATACGCACGCATATACACATGCATACATACATGCATGCATGTATACATTCACACATGAATGTCAGTCACAGTCAGTCACTATGCGAGAAATATCGATTTGACAGCCGTTTTGACAGTCATAAATAACTACTAGTATTTTAAATTCTTGAAAGCCAAAATCTACCGTTTGCATTGGAATTCTTAAACATTCATACATGTATTTTTCCGCAAAATATTGCACATGTAATCGAATAATTTAGTATTCACATAAAGCAATGGATTTAATGAAATAATATTGCTCAAGAAAGATTGATATATGAAGCATGTCTTACAATATAAAATGCAATTTTATTAGGTCATTTCCATTATCAATGTTAAAAGTGATAAAAGCAAATGAAAAGGAATATTTTAAATTGGTATAATCTTTATTGAATTTATGATAATAAATCAGTAATAATATACTTTCATTAGAATGTATTGTAATAAATAAACAATAATATGTTATTCAATATAAATTTAATATCACTTTATAAAGTTTACATTCTTATAAATATAACATAAACTTGGTAAAACTTAAATACATAAAAATTATGATTGAAAAAAAAAAAAAAAAAAAAAGCCAACATGGCTGAATATTGACTCGCATTATATCGCACCATATTTATTTAGAAAATGTAACTAAAATAATTTAACGCAACATTATAAATACAATGGCATGCATCATGCATGCATGCATGCATTCATACATACATACATACATACATACATACACACATACATACATACATACATACGCACGCATATACACATGCATACATACATGCATGTATGTATACATTCACACATGAATGTCAGTCACAGTCAGTCACTATGCGAGAAATGTCGATTTGACAGCCGTTTTGACAGTCATAAATAACTACTAGTATTTTAAATTCTTGAAAGCCAAAATCTACCGTTTGCATTGGAATTCTTAAACATTCATACATGTATTTTTCCGCAAAATATTGCACATGTAATCGAATAATTTAGTATTCACATAAAGCAATGGATTTAATGAAATAATATTGCTCAAGAAAGGATTGATATATGAAGCATGTCTACAATATAAAATGCAATTTTATTCGGTCATTTCCATTATCAATGTAAAAGTGATTAAAATTAAAAGCAATGAAAAGGAATAGTTTAATGGTTATTAAATCTTTATGAATTTATGGATAATTAAATCAGTAATTAATATACTTCCATAGAATGTATTGTAATAAATAAACAATAATATGGTATCAATATAATTTAATATCACTTTAAAAGTTTACATTATAAAGATAACATAAACTTGGTATAAAAACTTAATATAACATAAAAAATTATGATTGACACGACAATGCAACACGATGCGATGCATTGTCATATCAGATACCGTAACTGGTACTGATATCTACACGCAAATATACGAGAGCGTTCATTTAGCAAATAGCGTGTATTCGAGATTGACGGAAAATATGATATGCCTAAAGGCGCTATCAGTGAATTGTTTACGATCAAGAAAATCGAAAAAATATCAAAAATATGATTTCTTATGCCGTGCAGCACCTAACATACCCTGTCATAAGACCAAAAGCATTCTTACAAGGACAATTGATAATTTAGTCAGTACTTTCTTTAGTGCAACACCGTAATTGAATGGAGGATTACTTCTCTTTCTTCCTCTTATGCAAATTTTTCAGTTGCAAAAAATAACTAATGAGCATTCTAAAGAATTATCCTCAGTATTTATTCTGAATTTTCAAATGTTTTAGCTCTTCGAGTGAATCACTTATAGTTCGTTTTTATCAATACATGTTCCAGATAGACAGTGAACAGTTGTGGTCATTCAAGCCATATCCTTGAAGCCAGTTTAAAACATTTTTTGGCCCGTCTTCTTTCATACAGGCGTGTCTTGGAGCACGCGTTCAGTGTTAGAAATGACCATGTTTTCAATTACCTAAGGCCACATCTGATTTTTCTCCCGGGATGGAGTAAAGGAATGACGGGAAGAGGGGACCGGGAATGAGGAAAAGGAAAAAATGCCAATTTGGGGACGGTCTCGTGGTTCATAGAATTAGTATCGTCGTTACCGCCTTTATTAGAATTGTATTCTTTATTAGATCGTCGTCTTGGAGGCATTCACAGATACATAAAAGCAATCATGTAATTCTGTGGCCTAATACGAATTGATTTTTGGGAAATCAATATTGGAAAGGAAAACAGTGTTTGTTGTCACTAGCAAACAAAATTAATTCCAATCTGAAAAAATATGATGTTTTGAAATTATGTGAGAATAAAACAGCGAGGCCCAAGATGAATCCTTGAGGAACGATAGATATATTAAACATTTGAATTGAGAGATAAGATTGAGATCATTATGAGTGTCCATGTGTGTACCCCTAACGGTATTCTTTTTTTCGCTTTTATTCCATTTAGTGAACAAAGGATATGAGCATGGAGTATTATGTTGGCACAATTTATAAAAATTCATGCCTATGTATGCACAAGTCATTTTTTTCGATAGCCGTCTGTAAACAGGATTTGCTATTAGACAGCACGTCCTTACAAATTTATAATGGATTACTATGGGCACGTTCGTTTTCTAACGTTGCTATTGCGTCATTATAATTATTACTTTTTACTGTTGTGTTATTAAAAAAATATAAAGATAAAAAAATGCCCTTTACCAAGAGCCTTTTGTGGTAAATTCAAATTATAACGCGGAGAAGAATGCACTTTTTCGGAAAGCCCAATTAATACTGCAGATCCAAGCTATGAGAACGTTCCTTTGGCCCGAATTTCCAAGGAGGACAAAGAAATTTATTTTCTACTAGGAAAATTAATTTTCTACTAGGAGAAATGATTAATTGCCTAGAAGGTATTTTTCCAGCAGAATCTTTTAGAAAATTAGAGTCTATTAAGGAGCGGTCATTGGGGAAAGTTTCTCATAGGAGAAAGAGAAATTGAATTTCTCCTAGGAGAAATTCTGGTAGTATGATTCGTATGGCCAATGATAGACTTATTAGTTTTTAGATAACCCGGTAATTCTTCCTTAAAGTTTTCATTAAAGGAGGTCATTACCCGTATAGTTCGATTCTGTAATAAAGAATATTTTCCTTGTTGAACTCCCCTTCCCAACACCCAAACAAACAGAAGACGCGACAAAGGACATATGCATTGATTGAAACCGAGTAATTGTACTTGATTGAACTTTCAAAGCGGATATTTCAAGTTGTCAAAATACGGTTGACAATAGCTGCTAATCTGTCGTATTTGTCAGACAGATTATACTGTGCGGAAATTTCTTACAGAATGACCTTACGAGTAGGAAATCCATTAAATAGAATCAATGACTGTTAACGACGGAAACACTTTCTTCCAAGTTACGGGTTTAAAGGAACCACGAAAAAAGATTGAATATTGATCTTATCATGAATGCCATGTTGTTTCTAACATGACAGTAAAAATTTGAAAAAAAAAACTCAATTGGCGCAAAATGATCAACACAAAACTGGATGATATAGCTATTGTCATTGTGCGGCTCTTTCTATTTGTTTTTTTTAAGAGTAAAACGACTTTCTTATGGGGTCATGTGAATGACCCCCCGCACAGAATCCGCCCACTACTCATTTTCTGCAAAGGATTACCAATGAGTTCACGCACGGGTTTCTGTTTCTAACTTTCGAACGTTCAGGTTTAGCTATTCAAGTTTTGTGGCTTAATGTACACTTCATTACAGGAGGATCTTCTTTATTTCTTTACATTCCGGCCCATCTGAACTTTGGTACTTTGCACAAGGACAAGAAGCTCCACGATGTTAACAGCCCTTGCTACACCACATCGTCTGTTGGTGTCTAGACTCTGTGTCTATTTTTAAAATGTTTTTCATTGTAGTTTTGGGTGCCTTTCTATCTTACCTGTTTGTCAAAACGTTTTTTGCTGATCGTTTTCCGATGGAATGCACAATGTTTCTACTATTATTATATAGCCTTTTGCGTCAACACCTGTACTAATATTCATTTAGATTTACACCATGCCAGAAAAAGCTACTTGAGGGGTCGGTTTTCGTACCTGTGCGTAGACATATTTGTTGCTTGTTGACTATTTTTGTTGACTAGAATTATCTCAACTATAATTTGCGAACGGCTACAAAGCAACACACACTTCTATAACATCGACACATCTGTCGTACCAATGAGAGTATTGGCCAAGTATGGTTATATTGGTCACTGCTATTCTCGAGAGCGTTTAATCCCAAAACGCCTGGTTTTTGTTGAGTTGAATCTGTGTACCACGGATAGATGAACGATTCTTGAAAATAATGTATTGTGTCGCGTACCGGTGTGAGAAATCTAGGATCCCCCAACCCTATTGTGTCCTGAAACAAAATGCTGCGTGCAGCACACATCGGAGGACTCAACATGATCAGCCTCTCCAGTTCGAGAGTTTTTTTTGTTGATTAAACTTGCCTCTCATTTGGCGTAAAAGAACGTATAAAATGGATTCAAATGTTTGCTTGCTATTGTAGAGGAAATCGTGAAGCATCTGTGAAAGCATCTGTAGCCTATGGGGAACTTAGGGGGAAAATTACGTCTTACCTTTTCGAATTCTGACAAGACTCCATAGACTCCACATATAATTTTTTTTCACAAATACATTTTTTCTCCTTCCGTCCTAAATTTTTCAGAGCATGTTACCGGAAACAAAATTGTATTTTTGTTAGGTCTTATTGAAAGATCTTTGGATTCAAACAAACTCATGTTAGAGAGGTGAATCAAATCGCACGGGTAGTCCGGTTGCATCTCTAGATATTTGGTCAAGGTAAAAAAGGGACATTTCAATACATGTTCAAAACATTTGGTAAGATATTGCCCAACCCTGGGTAGTATATCCCTCAAATCCTTAAACGCGCATTTTTGCCACTTTTAAAAAAATCACGGAGCGGACCCCTGCCTGGGTTTACGGGAAGTTCTCCCAGATCTAACAACAAATCCGCTAACCTCCCTTTTTGCGGTGATCGTCAGATTGCTAGTCATTTTGCTCTAGGGATGTAAGGGATATAAAAGCACCTAATTGTTGGGACAAACTGCATCCAAACTGGGTAAATTATTGCCCTCTGGGTACAACCGGCTGATTTGATTGGGTATTCGTAGGGTTATTTGATGTAGTTAGCCAATCAGGGAAATGGTAAGAAAAGTCTAAAAGTGCACACATTTGTATAAGGGGTCATATTTGATTGGTTACTTGGAGATGATATCATGTTACATCATGTTATATCATGTAATGAGTCAATCAGAATTTCGGTGGGCCACTGCAGGGGGGTTAACACAAATGGTTATAAATTGCCCAAATTGGGTAAAACTTGCATCCAACTGTCTGATAGTGATTATACACACCCCGGAATGGGTCAAAATTATCCTATGTTTTAACATTGTGTACTTAGTAAGTATACAATGTAAGTATACAATGTTATACAATGGGTAAATTTGTATTACCTACTTGTTTGGACTATATCTTATCAAAAATAAACAACTAAAGGCAATAATTAACGTATTTCAAACATTTTCTTAAAAGACACACGTAATGCCGCCATTTTGAGGATTTGAAATATTCGTGCGCAGCTTCTGATGCCCCAATTCCTGTTGATTTCAAATTATTAGCATGCAATAGATCGTATCAAGTGCAAGATTCCCTAACATGAATCTATACTCAAGAGGATTAAATCTCTCTACACGCAAAGACAGAGAAGAGGAAAAAATCTGTACGTAACAGCTGTTAATACATATATTTTGTTACAAAAATCTATAGACAATGATTGAGGTGGTAAATTCAATTCACATTCACGCTCTGTTGAAAGGCGTAATGATTTCCACTATTTTCACATTAGATAGGTAACCAATTACCTCAAAGTAATAGAGATTAGAGTATCTGCCTGGAATGGGTAATATTTTAATAATGCCCAATTATATGAGAATACCTTCATTCATTCATGAAAAGATGAATGAATGAATATGGAGCCATGTTATGATCGTTGGGTTTCACACGAGAATTACGTACTTCCAACTTCGAGAGCCCCTCTGGAAAGCAATGCTAGATGTGGGATTGCCATCGTTAAAGAAGGCATTGAGGCATTGAATGAAAAATAAATTATAGTCTGATTTTTTATTCGTATCACTTTCATGCATATTGTCGAAAATATTGGCTGAAATTTACAAAATAACGACGATAGTGGAGTAGATATATTATTTAAGTGAAAATATTGCATTATTGCAAATAAAAGCTCAAAAGTTTGGTATAATTAATTTGAAATAAATTAAAATTTTATGATCCCCTTTTAATTAAGTAAATCTAACGTTTGATGATCATCATGGTTGGCCTGACAATGTGTGGATGGGGGTGTTTCCACAAGGTGACACCCTTCTTTCTGACACCTTTATGAATTCGGAAACTTTAACGGAATAAACCACATAAACCGTGTGGTTTATTCCGTTAAGGTTTCCGAATTCATAAGGGTGTCAGAAAGAAGGGTGTCACCTTATGGAAACACCCTGTGGATGGTGCAAGAATTTGCTAAATTAATTGGACTTTTTGTGTTTGCCTGTATGATATATCTGATGCTTTTGCCACTGCATCCGTATAACTCAATTTAACCGACATCACGAGAGAGGCTGCGGCGACTCAAGGGATCTAAACCTCTCTAATGTGTATAAAAACACATACCTAAAATGATGTACGATTGTTAGCTTTTACTCAATCATTCTAATCTCAAGGATGAAGTATAACTATGACCTTCCACTTTACAACTACACTCCTGTCTAAATGTGTTGTGAAATATAATAAGGTTCATAATGCAAAGGTTTCGTCTGTACGATCATGCATTTGCACTTTTTCAAAGATCTTAGATTAGCTCCTACGAGTTCGTAAAAACACTGGCGAGGCCGTTCTAATTACTCAGTCAGCACTATAATAGTTTAAATACCTCACAACGAATGACACTGCCAAGGTCCAATAAAGTATTGATAATCGACAAAAACCGAGCGTGTACTTTTGTATTTTGTTGGGAACCTTTTGGATCTGTGCTAACGTAATGCGACACCAGTACAATTAGCGTCATGTCCGTATACGCACAGACCGTATGTTAGCAAAGGAGTTTAATATACGAAACCCTGGAAACCCTTTTTTGATATGTACTCACCATTGCTTAGAGGAATGTCTTTCCATCAGGACCAAAGAGAACATTTTGCCGTTACATCATGGCAATGACATCAGAGTTGGAAGAGCACAAATTTAGTGTATATGGTAGTTTAAATTACGTAAAATAATATGATGATTTACGAGAAGTGGTTTGTTTTTATACAGACTTCACATCCAAACTCTCTCTATCGGGCAAAAATGTCGCGAGAATGATTTTCATTTCAGATATCATGATTTTTGGTTCTCTTTCTATTTCTGTTTGGATTCCATTCTGACAAAGTCATACCAACAACAGTCAATTCCTTGTCCCACCCCTTGTCACCTCTGAAAAACTTTCTAGTTTCTCAACGATTTCATAAATTATGTAATATCTTTTTACTTATTGTGCAACCGAAGCGAATAAGAAAACATGTTTAATTATTGCACGATATAACATAATACATAAAAATAAATATATTGCGTCTTTTTTCTGAATATTTGGTGAACGGTGATTACAAGGTTCAAAATACAAATGCACAATATAAAAATACACATTCATTTGCAAATAAATGGATTAGAATCTTCAGTTGATGTGACATGCCGTAAAATTCCATACGGCTAGAGCAGGGAGCAATAAGAGAGTGCCCATGTTTTAGATTGTCAGCCATCTTTGAGGTGGCAATGGTCTATGGACTATGCATCCACCTGCTTTGCACCTGAAACACATTCTATATGTTCAAGTAAGTGTATTGTTTGATCCACCGTCTGTGATGTGGAGGTGATCTATGAACTATGCCTCAAACTGCTTTGCACCTGGACCGCATTCTATTCAGGTGAGTGTATTGTTTGATACATCATCTGTGAGATGGAAGTGATCTATGAACTGTGCATCCACCTGTTTTGCACCTGGACAACATTCTATGTGTCCAGGCGAGTGTATTGTTTGATCCACCATCTTTGAGGTGGAAGTGATATCTGAACTATACATCCACCTGTTTTACACCTGGACCACATTCTACATGTTCAGGTGAGAGCATCATTTGATCCACCATCTTTGAGGTGGAAGTAATCTATGGACAATGCATCCACCTGCTTTGGACCTGAACCACATTCTATATGTTCAGGTGAGTGTATTGTTTGATATACCATCTTTGAGGTGGAAGTGATCTATGAACTATGCCTTCACCTGCTTTGTACCTGAACCACATTCTATATGTTCAGGTGAGTGTATTGTTTGAATCGCCATCTTTAAGGTGGAAGTGATCTATGGACTATGCCTTCACCTGCTTTGCACTTGAACCACATTCTATATGTTCAGGTGAGTGTATTGTTTGATCTACCATCTTTGAGGTGGAAGTGATCTAAGGACTATGCCTTCACCTGCTTTGCACTCGGACCACATTCTATATGTTCAGGTGAGTGTATTGTTTGATCCAGCATCTTTGAGGTGTGAGGTGGAATGATCTATGAATTATGCATCCACCTGCTTTGCACCTGGACCACATTCTATATGTTCAGTTGAGTGTATTGTTTGACTATGCATCCACCTGCTTTGCACCTGGAGGACCACATTCTATATGTTCAGTTGAGTGTATTGTTTGACTATGCACCCACCTGCTTTGCACCTGAACCACATTCTATATGTTCAGGTGAGTGTATTTTTTGATCCAGCATCTTTGAGGTGGAATGATCTATGAACTATGCATCCACCTGCTTTGCACCTGGACCACATTCTATATGTTCAGTTGAGTGTATTGTTTGACTATGCATCCACCTGCTTTGCACCTGGACCACATTCTATATGTTCAGTTGAGTGTATTGTTTGACTATACATCCACCTGCTTTGCACCTGGACCACATTCTATATGTTCAGGTGAGTGTATTGTTTGATCGACCATCTTTGAGGTGGAAGTGATCTATGAACTATGCATCCACCTGCTTTACACCTGGACTACATTCTACATGTTCAGGTCAACTGAACATGAGGTGAGTGTATTGTTTGATCCATAATCTTTGAGGATGACGTGACCTATGACGTGCAGTTTCTTGAGCAATGTTTCTTGAATAAAAGTCTGTTAAAGGGATGACCTAATATAATTAAATAAAGTTTTCATCTTGATTGAATGACCTTGATCCCAAAATCCCGTCTGTAAAGATTTGCGTCAGTAGGCCTATTTCAATCCGTTTAAGCCACATAGTATTGGTCGACCAAAATTGGTCACATGTTCGATTATAACATCCAAACCAAACATCTTTTAGCCCTAATTCATAGGTTAAATGATAGAAATGGTAGCTTTCTTCAGACAGCAAATTTTTGACCACTTCCGGGTAAATCTGAGGTTCTGGGAACGAGGCTATTGTCGCCATCGAGCAGACATTTAAGGTTGTTTTAGTGACATCTTTTAAAGTGAATTGCAAATAGTCTCATCTTGATAAGACAAGTGACCTTTACAGCTTGACAAGTATCTTCATCAACGTGATCAATATATTGGCGTATTTTTCCAATGTCGAGGAGAAGAAAGTTAATCTACTCGTTCAATTGCATGATGTGGTCGTTCGTGGTCATTCCGGTCATCAAATACAGTTTTCCAAGTTTGCATACCGAAGATACTGGAGCAATGAACTATGAATATTGTTGCGAAATGTAAAGGTGGGATATTTAGTAATTTCAGTTCTTTTCTTCCAGTTAGTGTTCAACTTGTTTATAATCATCACCCAGAGCTTAATATCCCCGTCACAAGCAGGATAACTTAAGGGAAAGTTATATATTACAAAGGGTTTCATTTTTTCCTTCATAACTCATGTAATAAGAAACACAGCAAAGGAGTTCTATAAAGCATGGGAAATGTTGATAAATGTCATCATGTTTAAGCAAATCACATTTTGTACTACACATCATGACTGTTCGTTTGTTGTTTTTTCTCTCTCAATACTATCACGGCAGCAGCTGAGATGCTGTTCAGCCATGTATCGCCAAATTCCCCTGTCCGTCATTAAGAGCTAACGACATTTCCAGAAAGAAGCGCCCCCACTTTTTTTCGACCCTGGTTGTTTGCATATTTGACTGCCTACCAATTTATTAGATCACACCTAAGTGAATAAGATGAATAGCTTCTTTATGTAATAGATAATGGATTGTAGAGTAAATTCAAAGCACAGTTTTCTATAGGGACGATTACGATAACAGGCAAGTTCAAAACAAGGTTCGGGGTTTTTTGTTTTTTTTTTTTTTGTACTGTATGTCCAATAAACTTTCGAAACGTTCTTTGTAGATAGTCTACAACCGATACAGTACAATTTGAGAGAAATTCGTATTCTCAAGACAATCTCCTCCTACCACTTTAAAGTGCGGGGTGGTCAGATGGATCCTGCTGGATGTCAGCAATCACATCACATCTATGTAGTTAAAGGGGCGACGACCCCTGTTTTGGGCATGGTAACCTCCCACATGAGACGTCCGAGACTACTTGATTAATCGCGCGATAACATGACCAGCAAATCTTGCTCGGCGTTGGGCAACAGAATATGAACTTGTAGGGGAGGAATTCCCATATATCTGTGCTTTGGTCATGTGCTCACGCCAGGAAATGTTAATATTCGCAGAAGAAGCACAATAGGTGCCATCCAGTCATCCTGTAGCTCGTTCTTCGTGGTCCAGGTCTCATATCTATATAACAGAAGTCTACAGGAGCTCCTCTCCCGTGCTTTAAAGAACTTCAGCTTGGTTTGAATTGGAGATACCAAATTGCTATAAGTGGTGCAGTTTATTGCAGGCATTCCAAGCTTGTCCTTTGCGTGACTGAGATATTTCGTGCTGTCGGCACATCGGCCCTAGGTACCTGATGCCCTTTGAGTTGGGTACCGTCTATAGTGCAGATAGGTTGATGATTATCGTCCTCATTGACGGTTATATATTCCGTCTTCTTTAGATGTAGCCGAATTTGTCTCGCATTCTCAAGTGATGTTAGAAAGGGTTACGAGATGAGATGCCAAATTGGCTGGAAAATGTTTTAAGAGATAAGGATTAAGGCCAGCAAATTACAACAAAACACACTACAATAACAGCTGCAAAGGCATTAGAGAGCAACCTTGGAAGAAAGCACAAAAGGAACATACTAAAATTGACTAGAAGAAAAAGCCTTAAAGAAAAGACTATCCGTTAACTCGGTTGAACGAAATAAAGCGAAAATGTTCAGATACCGCATAGATGGTATAAGATGCCAGCATTTGCATAACAAAATTGCTAACACAAACAACGGTAATACGGTTCCTCATCTGTGTAATTACATGACCAAAATCTCATCATGCAATATCGTCTTTAACAAAACATGAATTGCAATCTTCTTTTCTTCCGGTCCTTTGGACATGGAAGTGTTATTTTTGGCTAAAGCACATGAAATAAAGGCATGAGAGAAAAGGTGCATTTTAAGCATAACGAAAAATACTTGGTACTTTTTTTTTTTGACTATAAGATGAGGTATTTTATTTTCCGCTGAAGTGGGGAGTATCACACCGTAATTTAGAGTATTTCTGAGCAACGTGGCCCCATTATCATTATCATGGAGGGATCTAAAAATGGCTCAGAAAGTGGTAGGTAAAAGCTGTGTGATGCGTAAGTTATTACGATTATATCTCTGAACAATTTTGAGCGATTTTGTGTACAAACGACATAAGCATTCACATATGTTAAAAATGCAAATCACCTTTTTTTTTTCTTTGCCTCGAACTCGGCACTTAAAAGAGTTGGTGTATTCCCACCAACGAGAGGGCGCTCTTTTGGGCTGAATTTCTCCTAGGTGTAATTCTCTTAGGAGGTATTCCAGCCAATGATAGCGCTCCTTTTGATCGGAATTTCTCCTAGGAGAAATTAAATTTCTCCCAGGGGAAATTAAATTTTACGAGGAGAGATTATGATTTTCTCCTAGGAGATATTTATCCAATAAGATTTAATCTTTTAGAAATTAGATCTATAAGGAGTGCTGTCATTGGCTGGAATTTTTCCTAGGAGGCGAAATTCTGATAGTTATGACTCGTATGGTCTACAAAATGAGCCCTCTCATTGGCTGCAATTTCTCCTAGGAGAAATCAATTTCTCGTAGGGAGAAATTCAGCCCAAATGGAGCGCTACCATTGGCTGGAAGTTCTTCTCCTGGGAGAAATTCAATTCTCCAAGGAGAAATTCTGTTAGTTATGACTCCTATGGCCAATGATGTGCACGACAGAAAATCAAAGCATACGATTAGTACAGCAAGCAAGTATAAAACTTTTTTGCTTTCTCGGTGGGTGTTCCATAACCAAACAAGTGCAAATTTTTCTCGGAAAATTGCATCGTATCATCAGTTTTCAAAGAGAAAGCTGCCTAAACATTTCCGATTTCTGTGACTAAAAGAAAAATGTACAATCCTATAATTAGTGTGTTTGGTTCCCTTAATATAAGGCCAGTATTGTACGGCTATTCATTTAAGCATGCAATAAAATACGACAAAGGCAAGGTATGTAAATGACCTGCAAACAAATTAAGAAAAGTATAAGTGTTTTCCTTTCCTTTTCTAAAAACATGGCTGTCGATATGGTTTTGATTCAAAGTCAAACGAGAATTTAATATTTGGTTCGTTTTGTGCCCACACGGTGTTTTTCTTTTTCACTCAGAACCAATTGCCGGGCAACGAATTTTGATTCAAGATAAATTTGGTTCCAATTAAGGCTGTAGACGGTAGCTGTGGTCAGTGGTAAAACTAAATATAATTTGTCACCTCTTTTACCGCAAGAAACACAATTGTTAGTTGAGCGAACGACACATTTTGCATTAGTTTTTTTCATTTATAGACTTGGAATTCAACCTTGAAAAAAATTGATAAAATTCGACTAGAATGCACCACAATTACATATCTTTATGAAAAGTTAAAATGATTTATCTAAACACAACACACACAATCTAACGTCCACAAGCATTACAATAGATGTCCAAGGGATGCAATAATAACTCCCTTTCTCTGCAGCCGTTAATGTACACAGCTAGTGTATTGTAATTTACGCATGCAATTCTACTCAGATAACCTTAACTTCACCCCGTTTTTAAAAAATAATTAAATTTTACCGCAACGCTTTCCAACGCAAAGAAGTCTAGGAGAATTCATGTAACACTTTAAATAAGCCAGCAGGCACGGTAAAAAGATTTTTATCCATCACCGAAAAAAAATGATTTCCTATAAGTGTAGAAAATGGTATTTCTTTTCACGAAGGCGCCAGTCTGACGGAGTTATTTTTAAAATAGAAAAAAGCGGGTTCTTAAGGGAAGACATTTTGTTGCTTTGTTTTTGTAATGAAATTATCAAAATACTTTAATTGACTGTTCTTTAAAGGGAGGGTGCTAAAATATTTTTACAAACGGGAAAAATTAATACGAAATATAGACGGAGGTATGGTTATTGTTGCAGTGCTAACAGCAGCTAGACGATTTGCTACTATGATTACAGCAACAACAAATATAACATCAATAACAATATACAATATTAATTAAAATGTTCAAACTGGTCACCATAATGATCATAATCACGATCTTTCTGCCCTCGTCGTCTTCATCTTTATCTTCATCCTCATCCTCACCTTCATCCTCATCCTCATCATCACCTTCATCCTCATCCTCATCCTAATCCTCATCCTCATCCTTATCCTTATCCTCATCCTCATCCTCATCATCATCCTCATCCTCATCCTCACCCTCATCCTCATCCTCACCCTTATCCTCATCCTCACCCTCATCCTCATTCTCATTCTCATCCTCATCCTCATCCTGGACCTCGTCCTCATCTTCATTTCATCTTCTTCATCTTCATCTTCATCCTCATCCTCATACACATCGTCTTCGCCGCCGTCATCGTCATCATCATCATCATTTTGGAATCCTTCTTCGGTATTCTTAACCCCTCTAACAATATTTTGAAAAGAATACAAGAAAACATTCTTCTTCTTCTTCTTCAGCCGTTTTCAAAACACTGCTGGATGAAGGCCTCAGCATGATGTCTCCAGTTCTCTCTCTCCCTTGCATATTTGTACCAATTAGTTTCATTCCAGAATTGTTGTATTTCATCTCTCCATCTCTTTCTTTGCCTACCTCTGTTCCTTTTTCCATCAAGTGGTGTCCATATAGTAGTCAGTGTGCTCCATCTTCCATCTCCCCTTCTAGTGATATGGCCAGCCCGTGTCCATTTACGATGTTTGATTACTTCCATTATGTCCCGTACGTTTGTCTGTTCCCTTATCCATTTATTAGTTTTGTGATCTTTGTATCTTTGTATGTTATGTTAAGCATACTTCTTTCCATGTTATGTTGAGCGGCTGCTAACTTTCTTTCCATTTTAATTGTTAGCGTCCATGTTTCTGATGCATATGTCATTGATGGGAGAATGCATTGAAAAAAAAAAAAAAAAAAAATTCTTTTTCACTCAGAACCAATTGCCGGGCAGCGAATTTTGATTTAAGATAAATTTGGTTCCAATTAAGGCTGTAGATGGTAGCTGTGGTCAGTGGTAAAACTAAATATAATTTGTCACCTCTTTTACCGCAAGAAACACAATTGTTAGTTAAGCGAACGACACGTTTGCATTAGTTTTTTCATTTATGGACTTGAAATTCAACCTTGAAAAAAATTGATAAAATTCGACTAGAATGCACCGCAATTACATATTTTTATGAAAAGTTAAAATGATTTATCTAAACACAGCACACACACAATCTAAAGTCCACAAGCATTACAATAGATGTCCAAGGGATGCAATAATAACTCTCTTTCTCTGCAGCCGTTAATGTACACAGCTAGCGTATTGTAATTTACGCATGCAATTCTACTCAGATAACCTTAACTTCACCCCGTTTTTAAAAAATAATTAAATTTTACCGCAACGCTTTCCAACGCAAAGAAGTCTAGGAGAATTCATGTAACACTTTAAATAAGCCAGCAGACACGGTAAAAAGATTTTTATCCATCACCGGAAAAATGATTTCTAAGTGTAGAAAATGGTATTTCTTTTCACGAAGGCGCCAGTCTGACGAAGTTATTTTTAAAATAGAAAAACGCGGGTTCTTAAGGGAAGAAATGTTGTTGCTTTGTTTTTGTAATGAAATTATCAAAATACTTTAATTGACTGTTCTTTAAAGGGGAGGCTAAAATATTTTTACAAACGGTAGAAATTCATATGAAATATAGAGGCGTAGTTATTGTTGCAGTGCTAACAGCAGACGATTTGCTAGTATGATTACAGCAACAAATACAACAGCAATATACAATATTAATTAATTCAAATGTTCAAACTGGTCACCATAATGATCATAATCACAATCTTTCTCTCCTTGTCGTCGTCGTCATTCTCATCTTCATCTTCATCCTCATCTTCATCCTTATCCTTATCTTTATCCTCATCCTCATCTTCATCCTCATCTTCATCTTCAACCTCATCCTCATCTTCATCCTCATCCTCACCCTCATCTTCATTTCATCTTCATCCTCATCTCATCTTCATTTCATCTTCATCCTTATCCTCATCCTCATCTACATCTTCATCTTCATCCTCATCTTCATCCTCATCTTCATCTTCAACCTCATCCTCATCTTCATCCTCATCTACATCTACATCTACATCTTATCTTCATCCTCATCCTCATCTTCATCCTCATCCTCATCTTGATCTTGATCTTCATCCTCATCCTCATCCTCATCTTCATCCTCATCCTCATCCTCATCTTCATCCTCATCCTCATCCTCACCCTCATCTTCATTTCATCTTCATCCTCATCTTCATTCTCATCTTCATCTTCATCCTCATCTTCATCCTCATCTTATTCTTCATCCTCATCTTCATCTTCATCCTCATCCTCATCCTGATCGTCCCGTTTTTTTGACGACCACATATCTCCTTGCACATTTTTAGAATCTCGCCATGTTCCAGTATGACTGTGTTTTCTCTTGATTGTCATCTTACTGGGAACCCTACTTTGAGGAAAGACATACCATTCACGCTGAACTGCAACGATACTCTGTGTTCCAATATACTTCTTAGTCATGAACATTTTCTCCTCTTTGGTGAATCACGGTGGCGGCAACATTTTGGTCTGTTAACCAAAGAGCAGATCAGTTTCATGAGTATAATATGCCATTGTAGGAGTCACGCATTGATACCATTATTTGAAAAGCGCGCTTTACCAAATTCATATTTTGCATTACGATGGAAGATGAGTGAGGGGATTTAGGTTACTTATCATGCACAGCTGTTTGACCCCATGCAAATTGTCTCTTTTATTTTTTAGAGCAAGTTTAAACAATGGCGACACAATTTTGACAACTGATTTAAGTAGGGACATGCAAGAGCTATTACCTCCGCAAAAATCAGAAAAATCCATTGCGGGAATCTTGCCATATAGGCCTGCAAAGGTCATAATTTGTATGTTATAGCGCCCTCTATACGCCTATTTCCCATAGGAAGACGTGTAAAATTAGATTTTTATGAAAATCATATTTGCCCGCAATGAGATTTCATCAAATTCACACAGAATATAGTTAGTGGCATAAATACTCAAAATCAGTTGTCCAAAGTGTGTCGCCGTTGATGTTTTTTGTTTTATTCTCGTTTTTTTCATAATAAATGAGACTTTCAAACAGCTGTGCATGGACCATATATTGAGTAATGTGCTAAAACAAATTGAGCACATGCTTTAGGTGCTTTAAATTATTACACGTGAACAAATTGATACGTGTTGAAATCCATAAGAATTCCAATACATGTTTCCTCTGCTTTTGCTAGCCGTGAACAAGTTAGTTTTGCATTGTTTTTAGGGAAATAGTTATTGTTTGGTTATTTTCTCACCGTTTTCTTGCTCATTTTCACCGTATGTTTAAAAAGTACATATACTCATAATATAAAGCTAAAACAAGGATAACAATTGGTTAAGTAAGCACAAAGTGCAGTCTCTCTCTGCCGAGCTGAAAGCGGCAGCCTTACACCCATATCCATTAAAATGTATGAGTGCCCCCTCCTCACCCCGAAGACTATTCAGAATATTCATTATGTTCAATATTGGTAATTTTTATTAGCATTCATTTTATTTAATTGATTATTGACCACTGCAAACTTCGTGAACATTTTAGCCCAGATAATATACTGGTGAGTCAAATAATTAAACCCGATGGGAGATTTTGGGCCATTAGACAGAGTGAATTTCCTGGACGGGTTAAAAAAAATTACATTTGATAGACCTTGCCCACCGACTATGTTATTTACCTTCCTCTGTTTGACCCTCAACAGAACCATAATCATTGAGACTAATCAGTGAAGGAATTTTGAAAATGCAGTTGAATTCTGCGTGTGAATCTCCTCGCAAACAACTGCACAATGGTACTTCTATTATAACTCAGTTGTCTTTCAATCTTTTATTGCCATATTAATTTAATCGTTAGTTTTTTAAAAGTAAAATGCATTAAAAAAGGTCAAATAAATTGAATGAAACGACCAGGTTTGAGAAAAATCTTACTCCTTCGGGCGGCCAAATCGCAAAGCATAGCTTATCGGGCATCTGTAACACCAAAAGAAGTGATGTGGCTAAAATGAACCGCCAGGATATTAGAGTTTTCTGCTTGGTTCTTAATTACTTATATTGGGTAATGCGGCATTAATAATCACAAATTAGCAACTAAATTATCTAAAGATTTAATTAATCATTGTTCGTTTCACGCATGCTGTTTTTTAATGCTAGAAAGAGGGCCTATACAATTCTGCTTCCAAAGCGTTTTATATTGTTATTTTAATACTGAAATTATTATATAATAAGATTGCTTCACGCATGATTGACTGTAACTTGTTGACGAGAGTTACAAACTTGTGCAACCAAAATGGTAATATTTATGGTAGGAGGTATTTAGGTTTGCAATATAAATTGCTATTGGGAAAATAACAAGATGACATAACAACACTACGTAGACTCAAATCATTCATCTTTTCCGCTGTAGAATTTCCACCGCTTCTAAAATATACACTGTTTAACAAAATTTCCGTTTAATTCTGGCAGCAAATTTTCCCGAGCTTTTGGGTAAATTAACGGAACTTTGACAGTAATTTTAACAGAAAGTTTGTCTCGTATATGGAAAAAATTTGTATCTAACCAAATTGTCCGTAATTTAAAATTACGGGAACGAAAAAAAATCTGGACATTTTGTCTGGAAAATTTCCGTAAATTGCCGGAAATTAAAACATTTTTTTCATGTGGTTTTTTTTTTTTTTAAAATTGTTTTCAATACAGATTTTTCCGTAACAAATTTTTACGGAATCTGTTTCTCCTTTATTCACGCGGAAATTTTTAACAGTGTAAAAAATAATATATTCGCCGTGAAACTCTGAAAATAAAGACTGAAACATCGCGCTCCGTTCCTCTGGGTGTGCACTTAAAACAAGTCCTCTGGGTGCCCAGTTGTATTTCTCCTCCTAGATAGCGAGAGGTTCGGTTCGAGACCGTGTATTTTTCGTCTTTTACTTAAATGTAACTCTGTGCTCGCCAGTTTCTCCAGTCTTCTATATAATATTTATCAAGTTTACTTTCTGTTCTCGGGTTGTATCATTTACTTGATCCTCAGCGTGCATTGAATTTGATTGTTCGCATCGTCAGAGAATCATGCATCTTAGGCCACCCTTCTAAAATATTTGATTAATATTTGGAGAAAAAATCAATTTAAGATAATTATTGGTCAAATTGGACAAGACATAGCTGGAACAGTGTGTATTGTTATAGCAATTATTTTAATGCACGGTTGATTTGTTTTAATATCAAAGTAGATCAAGAATGAATAAATGGAAAAAAGAAAGAAACATATTCATATCTTTGGATCTCAAATAACAGCCACAATCAACATTTTGTTCATAACTGGTTTCAATTACTCAGAGATTAGAGAAGTAACACTATTTAAATTTTGGTATTACCGTGCTACACTGAGTAAGTTTCTTGGAGGTACAAAACCGTTTTTTTACTTGACAGTGGGACGATCCCCCAAACCGTAGGTCCTATCCTATAAAGCGATCACTTCATTATTCAATGAAAAACTTCACTTGTATGTTTAGGAGTTTTTCTTTACCATTCCAAGCACCTTTTCCTTTCTTAGGGACCGAATCCCGACAAGTGAGTGATTTCTCGTTCCCAAAAAAAGAAGTTACAAAGGTCTGAAATGGAATGACTTTCAAAGAATTGCTAAAATTTCTTCCCTTCTTCTTCGTTCTTGTGTGCAAACACACATTGTTCTCAACATATCCAGCCAGGAGATGGTACAGCAAAACGTCGGCTGCTCACTGAATTCGCCGCAACATCCTGTTGTTTGCATTGTTGCTACCAACCTGGCAACCAGAGATTTTCCATTGTCTGTGGTGCTGTTCCACAACCACCAATAAAAATATTGTCCTGATCTGCTTCCAGTAGCCCAACTTCCTGCCAGGAAACCTAGATCTGTCGTTTCTGTCCCTCAATCTTTGAGGCAAGTCGCCATTAGCCCATTAGATGAGCTCCAGGTTGGGAGATTCTCACCAGGTTCAATACCAATGATGTTTCTTGGTTGATACAAGTCTTTCTTTCCACAGTGCGACTATCATTATATTCCATTAGAATGTAATTTTCTTCCCAATTTTGTTTAATTTTTTAAAGGGGAAGACCACTTTCACAGCAAAATTAGTGTTCTATCAAATGTACAACTCAATCAACATCAGGGAATCGTGTTATTGTGTGACAACACTGTACAGGTCATAAAAGTATAAATACGCTTCTAACAACAAGATGATCCTTTTTAATACATTAAATAATTTGTTTTTTGGATATATAGTGATATCATAGATCCTATTGCCTAAGTACGTGCTCATCACGAAGCACTTGACCCCGGGCCGTTTGACCAGCATACAAGTAGGTAATAAATAAAATGATCCAAAAACCACACTAATAAGAAGTGATGACCAAAGATCCGTTGAATACTTTGACCGAAGAAAGATCTACCAAAGATATACTGACCTGTTGTTTGGGTACACAACTATCAACTCCATGGGAAATCCAAACCAGCACTGAAAAACAAAGTAACGAAAAAAAAAATTCCAGACATAGTAAAAAACAACATAACACAACCCACACGCAAGAAAAAAAATGACATTTCGAGATTGATTTCACCACTCTTCTTCAGAGACAATAAAGCAAATAAGTCTAGGAAGACGTAGCAAGACATGACAACATCAATCGCAGACAAAAACAAATGGGTATTTTTTAAGTGTGGGTTTGGCTTAATGCAAATTAATTCTACTTTCTTAATTGAGAAAGATACTCGATCATATTATTGTAATATAGAGATGTATCAATCGTAAATACCTTGCCATGATACTCAAAATAACAGAAGCTTGATTTTCAACGTTGATCAAGAAATTGAAAATCTCAATATGATGCTAGCATTGGCATTTGTGGAATGAATGGTTCTAGATCCGGAACTGCGTTGCCAAATTTGGTAACGTTGCAAGATCTGGTAATTTACACGGACTTACGGTTACTTAAATCTTCAAGGCTGAAAAATCCATAAAAAGGACAAAAATACATTCCATGAATTAGACCATTAAGTTTACAATACCTATTCTGTACCGGTATGTAATTAAGGAATGTAATTGGCATGCGTGCCGTTAATTCAATTGCATTAAGTTTTCACCATTATCCAAGACATAAGAAGACTCTCAGGGCAAAAACCAAAGAGCGTATTTAACATATTAAAAAACATTTATCAGCGAGATCGCCATAATTTTGTTTTCTTCCTTGATTAAAAATATAACAGCTAGTTACTCAAAATAATTCATAAAAGCATTTGTGAAGGTTAGCCAAAAATGACAAGTCGATCATTACCAGTAGCAGGAGCGTTGTGGAAAGTATGGGTAGCACATATTCAACTTATCGGATTATACACTCTCAAGACGAATTTGACATGGCATACACTATAGATCTTTAATTTAGCAATTATTATTTCAAGACGATTTTTCACCATTTGCACAATTCCACACGAATTTTCATTGCCATGATGAACAAGGGCATTGGAGATTTTGAGAAGAATTTAGCTTTATTTTGAAAATATTTTAACAAATTTTGACTTGCGTGAGGTATAGGCAACCACAGAAACAAGCGCTAATTAGACATGTTATTTAGTTGACATATAAGGATATTGTATTTTTAAACTTTCTTTACATAAACGAACCCCTTTTGACGCATTTTGTTAAGACAACTTTCCAATTAATTGCTTTAATGATGCATCACAGCGTTTTAAAAGAACGTGTTAGAAAGAAGAAGGAATACCTCTCACTGCATGACGAATAATTATAAACGGACTTTCCAGAATAGAATATTGATTTCAACCATGCGTAGGGCTAAAACAATAGATCAATTGTTTGTTCGTATTGGATTAAAATTACACAGAATAAAGAGAACCATTTTGAATGTTACGCGTTGTCTAATGAGCAGCGCGAAAAATACATTAATTAAGAATTGTTCATTGACTACTATCCTCCATAGAACAAAAGAGGAAATGAGGGGAAATAAGGGTTTTGTTGTGGTAGTGGCAGAATAACGGTTCCTTCGTCAGATAGTGAAAACTACTCTATCTGAACCCCCCCCCCCAACGCATAAAAAATTATGATGGCGTATGGCAAGTATATTAATTCCTAAACTTTAACAATCTGAACTGGGTAATTCTCAGATTCCCCAAGGAGGGCCCCTCAAATTTCTAACAAATCCATTTTTTTTCATGTACATAATGCTTATCCACCATTATTACATTTCACTCTGTGAAATAGCTTGGCTCACACCCAGGTCCTTTATATAGAGAATTACACCTTTATTAATGTTATACAGAGGGTGGACGTAACCTTAAATGTTTCTACATAAAAACGAAAATTCCGATAATTCCAAAAACTTTGGAATTTAGTATTTAGTTTATATCTTTAGTTCTAGTTGGCTATTTTATTAATAAACACGAATATATTTTTAAATCTTGAGTCAGCCATTAATTTAGACTTGACTCAAAATAAATAGCATATAAAATAAAGTAATGTCCCCCAGGCTTTTCTGCGAGGCACGTGCCAAGATAGAGGACGCAAATATGACCACGAAAAATATCTCCAAGAAAGACAAGTGTGCTCCAGTAAAACACGTCCTTTGAGGCCAGATTTGAGGACGTGTCTTATGGTGACTTATCTATAGACCTGTCTCACGACATAACTAATTTCTCCATGCTTTGTCTTAGATCACGTTGTAGAAAAGGGCGCAGTGTTTATAGTGATAGTAGTATAATCGGATCTATGTCGTACAGAAAAAATGACCATAAAACAAAACCCTTGACCAATTTAGTCTAAACTTTATTATGTAAGGATTGAACTCTCCTTAACAGATTCGTTTGACAATTTCAAGACTGTGTGATTTGTTTTAGTGTTTTATTTATTTGTAACACTTCCCTAATTTTTAGAATAAATAATTTTTCCAAGCCTAAATGGAAGGTGCGTTTAAGCTGAAACTGTAGGGATGTATGTATAAACAAAAGATCTAAAATTCACGGTTGGATTTTACTCAAGTGTTTAATTCTTTCGAAAAAAATATTATTTCAAATAGAACCACTCAATCTGCAAAATCTAACATGCGAATTTTCTAAATTGATTTCCTTTCATATGATACTGTATTCATCACCAAGGTAGTGTAGTTCACATTTGGAAACAAATTATGAAATGCGGATACTTCAGGTATTTTAGAAATACTTCAACAAAAAAGAGTTGTTGCGACACCTATTCTTTTGTTTTTGATGACACACAGAAAAATAAAAAAATGTTATGGATTTTGATATTCTGTAACCATTAAAAACAAAACACTAATCTTATAACTCATCAATACTTGAGAAAATTAATTGAATAAAAGTGCAGGTTTTCCAAAAATTGCCCCATTTTTTGTTTTATTTTTTTCTATACGGCCAAAATCAGCCCCTGTACCAAAAGTATTGCGAATTTGAAAAACACATTACGTGAAATCTATAAACGCATTTTGAGAAAAAATAACAATTGACACCATGTTTCTTGTCACCAATATCAAACATTTCATGAGCATTTCAACAAGATATAATGATAATAATAGCAGATATTTATATAGCGCCTGATGCTATTGGCCTCTAAGCGCTTTCACAAAGGGCCGCTGATCACTGTGGCCAAACCATACAATAAACCATTTAGCACTTCATTTCAAGGGCTGCAGCAGATCGGGATCATCGCTTTCCCGTATCAGCAAACATACATTGAGATAACATTCGGCAGCCGGGACCAGCTCCCCAAATACGACATGGGTGTAAATCGGGACAACCAAGGGTGAATTTCTTGTCAGGGAAATTACAAGATAGCTGAATCTCCACAGGGCTCGAAACGCACGCCATACGCATGGATGAGCATACACTGGAGTCAGAGCGCTACCTGATTGAGCTATATTGTCGCTCGGGATACGAAGATCTTGGCACGAAGCCGTAGCCGATAATCCTACCTACTAACTTTTTGGACCTGATTCTAATAAAGACATATCACTAAGGCGATGTTCTTCACTATATAGGTCCTTATTCTATAATTTATACATATTATTATACTTATTTATTATATTATTTTTCAATTGTTATTTATGTAATTTAGGTTTTAATTTATTATCATTAACAAATTATAGAATTTTTTATCTATTATATTTTGGTTGTATCTGTTTGCTATATTGTTAGCATATTATTTATTTGTTTGTTTATATTTACAAACCTTCAAAGGGTTATTATATTTTAAGTAGTAAACCTTCTTGGAAACAAAGATGACATTGAAAATTTAACTAAAGCTTCTTCTCAGGATAGTTTACACCTCTCTCGTTCTAGTTAGATTACATGGATCTCACTAATTCCCAACATTATTTTTATAAAACCACTACACCCCTCCTTAAAGTGAATCTGGTGTTATTAAAATTAAACTATTTTTCCAAGGATCCGCTTAGCGGCCATCTTGGTATAAAAAAAGGCTCAGAATCATAATGGATGAGAGAGTGATTCAATTTCGGTTTAAATACCTCCAATTATTCGTCTCTCATATTAAATCAGTTTTGGTATTCGCGATGCTCAGTGACAGCAATGTGGATGAAAATGTAATACTATCAATTGGAACTTTTGATGGTTTTGCACTGGGGATGGGGCCAATTTTTCAAAATGTATGATTTTGACAAAATTGGCGTTAATTTGTCGGTATGCACTGCCGTCAAACGGCAAATCTTTGATAGTGCACAACGGGTACACATCCGCTTTGCTCATGATCAAAATTGACACCAATTTGGGTCAAGATTGAGGCCATTAAAAATGTGGCTGTGGCCCTTGTACATGTACAATTGACCATCAAACGTGAATTTTACGCATTTTTCGCTCATATCTCGGTAACTAAACACCACAGATTGCCAAACAATGTATTTTCTGATTCCTTATGAGAGACGAATCAATTAATATTGAAATGTTTTTCAATTATTGAACCTCTTTATGATTCGATTGTCCCTTGATCCAAGATGGCATCAAATGGACCGCTTTTAGTTCTAAGTTGCATATAGTCCATAGCCAGTTTCTGTACGGGCCTTAAAATTCGAGTTTGTTGCACCCACCTGGTGATTATTTTCCCAAGATATCACCTTGCAGGGGGGGGGTGTCCCCGTGACTAGGATTAGGTATGATTCCTCCCCGAAAAGGCTCACATTAGCACTTACTACTGCCTAGTCAAATGGCCACCATTGTTTTACTGAAAAACTGCTATTGTAATTTCATTATAGATAGGAATTTTAATCCAGGATTAAACGAAATAAAGTTCTAACTTCCTGAAGTTGGGGCTGTAAACATTTAAGTGTCCCAATATGGCCGCCGGTAGAGGCGTGTTTTGTTAAATGTACTAAAATTGGCCAATAGATGGGGTAAAGAAATGCGAGTAATATTTTTGAGAGCAACCAAAAGGGATTCAAATGACATTGTGTATTTCGGACATGATCATAACTCATGATGGCGGCGGGTATACCCGCTCAGGGGGACATAACTCAAGCAGAAAACCCCCCTGCACATCTTTTTTGGACATTAATAAGAACCATAACGAAAACTATTGATAAAATTTTTTTCCGCAATTTTCTCTCGTACTTCTGGATAATTGCAGACAACTCAACCTCTTGACGCTGGGAAGGAAGCTTGATCTAGGCAGTGGAGAGAGAAGGACCTGTAGTACCAGTCAGAAACAAGATAGCACTTGATGTGCTTCGAAAGATACTTAGAGGTCACCATATTTAAATTTTCTTTCTACTATAGACCATATTTTACTTCTTCATAGCATTTTTTTATTTTTACTGGGAAACACCTATGAACGTCCACTGAGTAGTCCTTAATAACGTCCACACCCATTTATTATGATTTATGTATCAGGTTGATATGAGCGGTTGTCTTCCTATGAACTATTTTTAGAGTCATTTAAAAACTAACGTTTTAATGGCCCACGTATTAACCACTATAGAAACGGCACTCTTTAGGAGAGGTCAATACCCCACTTTATATTTTTTTTTATCTTGGAAATGATTTAGGGTCATTAATTAGAAAGTGTTGTTTATAAACGGCCTTCGAAAACTGGGTGGGCTGTTTTCTTCCTGATTTACTTACCCTAGAGGCGAATATAATCAACGCCATCTTTAAAACCAATTCTGTCTGTACGTAAAACGATAGTGCCATAAATTCTTTTTGGAGCTCCCAAAATATCACCCATGTCTTATTTCAACATTTGTCATTTAAGTTCATTTAGCAAAATTACTTCCTTGCGGCGGCCATCTTGGACCCTAGATCTTTAGACACTTCAGGCAGTTAACACTTGGTTTAGTTTAGTCGGTGGATATAATTTTCCTAATCTGTAATGAATTATAATGGCGGTTTTAACATAAAAACAATGGCACCATTTTTGAAATGGGCAGGACACGCTAACGTGCATTTTTTCGGGCCTGGAACATACTATCCTAGTCAGGGGGACATCCCCTTTAAGTTGACCTATTGGGAAAATTTAATCACTAATTGGGTGCAACGAAACGAAAAATATATGATGGCAGCTTCCTGGACTATCAGAATCATGAATTTGCTAACTAGTCATTCTAATTTTCGCTCTCCTCTCTTTTTTTCTCTCTCTCATCTCTCTCTACCTTTTGCCTTCTAGCGCTCTCTTCTCCCTTTCTTTTCCCTTTTCAATCTCTCTACCTACTTATAATCTTGAAAGATAATTCCTCTGGTGGACTTGAGACTCCAATGAAGTGTCACAACTACGAAGATGAGATGGAGTCTAAGAACCAATTATTTCTCCTTGAAATAACACCAAGGATCTTAACAGGAGGCACTTGTACCTGACATTGTTAAAAAAAAACCTATCGAATCATATCTATTTCTGCTTAGCTTATAAGATTTCTTTGTTTTCATTATTTAAGGTTAGTTGTTGCAGTTTTGCTTAATTCGGTTTGATAACCATATTAAAAATTCTCTAAATGTGATATTTTCTGCAAGACCAGACCAAAAATTTGGAAGTTTACTCAGGCCCACATAACTGCGCGGCAAATATTAATAGGACAGTTGAGTTTATCCTTACAATAGGTATCATAAGGGAAGGAAAACTTGTTTTAAAAGTTTCAAAGTTAAGGCTTTCGTATTTCCAGTTCTCTTCTCCTTCCCCCACTACCTAAACATTTTGGATTTGGAGTTATAGAAACTCAATTTTATATTTCTCTATTTCAAAAATAATTAAAAACTGTTACTAACTGCTCTCCACGGCTCCATGAAGGCCCTTTGCCCATCACTCATCCTCCTCCACTTCTCCATGCACCCACGAGTTCTTGTTATCATCATTTACATCTTTTGTTGTCATTAACTTTTAATTGTTTTTTAGCTTTCTCTCCCAGTTCCTTTACCTATCAGCTATCCTTCCCTTCTCCCCCTTTGTTTTCTTTGGCCATTTTTGCTAGGTTCCTGTCTTTGTTCTATGTCTGTATGATTTGGTCTTATCTGTTGTTTTGGGTCCGTTTGCTTTGATGAAGATCCTGCAAGGATCCAAACATCAGGCCCACATTCTAGTATAACACTTATTTTTTTTTTATTTAAAGAGCAAAAGGTGGCCTCATAACTCATCAATATTTTCATAATTTCATTGGCCCATTCAATCGAACAACTGATGATAATTGTTTCAAGAATCTGTGTGCATAGCAGACATTGTCGTAGTTTGACTTGAATTTGACAACTTTAACCACAGACATTGTCTGAAATTCATAAAAGTATCTTTATTCAGATATTTAAAGATTCATCGATGGTAATGCTAAATACTGAGCTATACCATTGTTCTTTATGAACGAATACGGCCCTAGGCCCTATTTCACACAGATTAATTTAAAGAGGTGGTTCTTCTTAAAGTCTGCATTGCTTCTTAAAACATTTTCTAAGAGCGTAAGATAAATTAATAAAATACTGGACCCAGGTATAAAACAACTGGGGTGGTAATACGTAAATCTCAAGTAAGAAAATCTTTCACATTCTATTGCTTCTGAAATTGGGTCTTAAGTTATTAACTAACATAAGAAGAAATACTTTCGTAAGTGTACTTTATAAGATTCGTCTTGATTTTTTGTGCAATAGGGTCCATACCATGGAAGTACGTGATGCATATAAGTGCCGGTGTAAAGAAACTGAGCGTCCCCCACAGAGAGTATCCTAGCCACCATAGCAACTGTACGGAATAAACCGTGACCTTGTAGAAGAGGCCATTTGGGTACAGTGCCTGAAACAAATTAAGCATACAGCACTCAATGGAGAATACGTTAGACAGATGGGTGGTAGGACACTCATTCCCACGGACACTGAGTTTATGCCCCGGAGTATTTTAAAATGCTTTTAATGACAATAATATAACTGACCTTCTGATACGGCATCTCTTATAGAGGATTGAAATTCTAAATTTTTTGTACGATAAACTTGTTGGCGAAATGAATTTTCTTAATTACCAGCGTCGCAATAAAGAAATGATGGTATAGGTTCCTAGTTTTAGTAAGTCTCCGTTTCCCCTGCACCAATTTTTCTTTTTGGCGAAATTAAATTCGTCATTGCCATGTGTTCCTCATTTTAAAAGCATAATTCCTTTTTCAGGGCGGCCCACCAAGTTTTTTTCAAAAATTTGGAGATTTTACACGGTGCAATTGGTAACATGGCTAGTACTATACCTGTGAACGGTTAAGCTCGAAAATGTCTTGTGTCCACAAACGAAGGAATTTTGTACTACGAATAAGTATTATCGGGGATCCCCGATCCTAATTCACGCTGCTGGAAACGCTTCCAATGTGAAATAGCCGGAAATAGCGCCAGGTCCGTGTCTATATCCTACGCTCATCCATTGTTTTTTAAAAAAATAGTTCGGGAAAGTAAGTTCGAGGTTTATTTTCCCTCGAGGGGACGCTTTCATCATCCTGGACGGACATAACGTAGCATTTCCCACTCTGCATCGTTAGTCCATCTGTGATCCCAATTCTATTACAAAATCGCTTATTTTGTGATAATAACGCATTTTGTAAGCATTCTCGTTCGCAGTTAAGTTTCCTCGACAATTACCAACGTAACTGTGGTGCAAAAATATCAAATTTTGAAATTGGGGGCGCTCTTCAAAAAATGTGCAATTTTGCTTTAGTAGAACACTTGCGAATAATAGCAAATTCTGCAACTGTCAATCTTATCTTTCAAAGTGTGCTCAAGTAGGTTTCCCATCAAAAGTAACTTATATGAATGTTTATAAAAAATGGTTTTTTTATTAATTATGAAAATAGCATCCCTTGTCAAGCTCCTTTTGCTCAAGAGCTTTCTATATTTGATCACAATCACATAGTTTTTCAAACCATGCTCCTAACCTATACAATGTTTGTAGGCGTGTTTTATGCTAAAATCCTTATCCACCTATTCTTGAAAGAGTGGATTATCACAAATAACGAAATTATCACAAAAAGTAAAAACGTTATCACCAGTCTATCAATATGAAACAGGAACCCTGGACGGGAACCTAAGAATCCCCTTCAAATGACCCAATGTCTAAATTTCCAGCATATATTTTATTGTTAGTATTATTTATTTTTATTGAAGTTTTCTCCATCCTTCCTTCTGCTCCACTGGTATGATCGCTTTACACTAATGTACAATCCATATGTGTGATGTGGTTTCAGCCATAGCAAAGTGCAATTTTCGTTAGTTGCGAATTTGACGTTTACCATAGGCTATACCCTCGTCCCCTAAGGGAATATCTTTTGCTCATTGTTTCCATCCATTCACTGTATTATATTCTGAATATGGCCCTGCAATCTGCGTTGCCAATTCGGGCGTAATGATTTTATTGGTGTATTGTTGGTGGTAAGGCTCGTAGACACGACGGAGACACGATCGCAAGTCAGAAGGAAAAATGGCCGAAACGGGGCAGGAGGTCTTCGCTGTGTCAAAGAAAGAAGTACGTGTGCAGATTTCACAGTGGCATTATGGTGTGCATAGTCTGCAAAATCTAAAAAATTACGACATATCTTTCTTGCACGAGAACCTAAAGCCACTAAACAATTAGGTTAGTTCTCCAAATTTGCATGTATGATTTATTTTCCCCAGATTTTGAAGAAAAATACAAGAAATTCCTTAAAGATAATATCATAATAAATTGAATTAAAAACAAACAAAAAAACATTGATTTCATAGCCAATATATTCCAAAAGTTCCATGCAGTATTTTACCCGAAGGCTTTCTTCGCTTTTTAATTTTAAGATCGATTAACAATTTGATTTTTAGGGAATCTGAAATTGTTCACTGGTTGACTACCTTCTTTATCTAAAATAAACACTTTCGATTACTTTTTTGCTAAAATAATAATCCCCACTTTGGAGATTTTTCACTTTGTTCTGAATTTTGATATTTTGTTATTTTTTGTTTGTTAATTGTCAAAAGTGTGAATATGGGGATCCCAGTATAGAATTCAGAGAATTATAATAATTCTGTGATAACTCATGGGTATTTCAACAGTATACGATCGTTGTTATTGCCAATAGATAAAATGCATACAGTGTGAGCTCCAATTTTCATTTTTTTTAGTCTTGCAAACACACCATGACCCTCAATCATTCACTGTATCCGTTCACCCATATAATTATTACTATTATACTACGAGCTAATAAAGATTTAGATATGGCAACACTTCGCTACTAGCAAACACGGACTTATTTTTAGTCGAACTTTTTAACCGACTACAATGTGTCTCACGAAGAAAAATCTCATCTTGGATCAGTCACTTTAACTGTAATATCATAAAGTATCTTTGGGCTTTATAAATACAAAATAAAACATTCTATGATTCATGTGACTCACAAAGTTATACAAAAATATGCAAAATTGTTTTGCAGTTGTTTTGAATACGATAATTATGCCTCAAATATCGGATGTATTCAACAAAGAAAAACCAAACAGTATGCTTTAGGTTATAAATACGTAACCAATGGTCAGCTTGAACCTTTTTCGGGGACGTACTGTAAATTTTACAAGGTCGATCGTGGTTGACATTCGTTCAACCATAGCTAACCATGACTATCGCGATGACAATCGCGGAAAGTCTCTTGTAATTGTGAAACGCTTTGAAGAAATCGCCACTCAAATAAGACAAACACCTTTTCTCTCTTGCATTGATACGCGTAAAAAACATATGCATCAAAGTCATGGGCAACGTTCACAATGTATAGTCATAGTGTAAGGAGCAGCCAGCCTGTATGAGCCTTATTCCGTTAAAGGTGCAACGATAGATTCCAAGGCATCCATATATTGTGTCACATGTCGTGATTTCATATAGATAAGACAATCAAAAGATTTCATACTTTGTATTTGGCTATAGAAATGTCTTAAAAAAGAAAACCAAGGTGATTTTGTTTTGTTTACATTTCAATATAAACATAAGTCGAATTTCGCATTTGCTCCAATACGAAAATAAAAAATTCACAATTTTGGTACCAAAGAATATTCACAGCGTAATCCTTTCAGAGGGAATATTTTTATATGGGAAAATTGTGTACATCAGGCCAAATTCTGGCTTTCATGTTGAAAAGGAAACCTGATATGTGATGGAAAATCTATTGGTTTAAGGATGTTTTGGTAAAGCAGTTCAAAAGTATTACAAAAACAGAGAATAATAGATAACAATGAGACTCCAGTTATTCGAAATCTTTACTGCCGCAATCTTAGTTCTTCTTTTATCGTGTTCCAAAACACTGTGGTTCTAAATATGATCACGCCAGAGATGGGTTCTCGTCTGGCTGCTTCACTGAATTCCGCAAGGTCCTTGTGTGTGCATTGTTGCTCCAGCAGTGGGCGGACCAAGCGATGGTTCTCCATTTTTTTTTTTTTTCTTTTGTGAGCTGTTACACAACCACAGGTAGGGCCTGATCTGCTTCCAGGTAGACCCACCTCTGCAAGGAAACCTTAGATCGGGCCAATTCTGGTTCCAATTCGTTGTTGATGCATCGCCATTCAGCCCTGAGGAGTCAGCTCCAGGTGGGAGATGGCTCACAGGTTCAATACCAATTAGATGTTACGTGGTTGATGCCAAGTCTTCTTTCCACAAGCGCGACTCTCTTTGACCTCCTTAGGTACTGTTTCAAGAGGTTGGAATTTGTTAAGAAAATCTCTCTCTGGATTTAAGGCCGTTGGCAGCAGGGTACTGTGCAGACATAGGGTGCTTTACACTAGGATTACTGGCAGCTACGCTCTGCATGCTCGCTACGCTACGACGGAATGTTCTGGTGGTTTGCAATTCCTGCTAGGGTGTATAAGTGTTCCGTTGGTGTTGGACGGAGGCATCCTGTGAAATAAGCCGACAGGAGGGCATTTAACGCTGAATGAAGCTTTTGGCATGGGTTGATCTTCCCATACAGGTCAGGCATACTCTGCCACATGAGTAGTACAGGGGCAAGTGGACCGTCGATCTTAGGGTATAGGCGAGCACCCCATCTTGTGCAGTGAGTTTGTTCAAGATGTTATTGCTTGAACAACTTTTACTCTTCGTCTTCTTCGATGTGGGTGTGATAGAGAGAGTGCGGTCCAAGTAACTCCAAGGTAGAACAGAGTTATAACAGAGTGCTCAAGGGGTGTTCCAGACCAGGGTGGTAACTTTAAGCTGCGTTGGCTTCACGTTTGGTAGATGGAAGCAACACCTGTGTCTTAGATGGATTTGCCACCGTGGTGGTTTTCCTCGTAATAAGGAATGAGGTTCATCCAAGGCTTTGGAAAGAGTCTCTCTTAACAACTGTGAAGTCGGCATCTTGTGCGAGTATTCCAAGATCGTCGGCATAAATAAAACGACAGGTAACTGCACTCCTAGGTTGGTAGATGTTGAACAGGAGAGGTTTGCAAGCCACTCCCTTGTGTAGACCATATTTGAGATACGTCATCGGCTTCTTCTTTCGCTCCTAGCTGAACAAAGAAATCCTGTTTGCCAGCAATCCTCGGATAAGCTCTGTCAAGCGAATGACCTTGGTAATTTCCAGAATCTTATGGAGTACGCATCTGTGATAACAGGTATACGATGCTGATAGGTCGACGATCACAGCTCCGGTTACCATACCCTTCTCGAAACCATCTCAATTGTTGAGTAGGTTGAGTACTGGCTTGTTGTGATTTGCCTGGCGGAAAACCTTGCTTGTTCTGGTATGAGGTGTCGTCTATCACAGGTTGCGATACGAATATTAACAGGAGACGTTCAAAAAAGAGCTTGTAGGTATGGTTGAGGAGTTGATATGGTCTGTAGCTCTTGGGATTGGATGATCTTTCCAGGCTTTAGGAGTGCCATAAGATGTGCTTCCTCCAGATCTTTGGGAACGGTGGGATGGGAATTAAGGCAGCAATTGTAGAGCTCAAGAAGCCTTCCTTTGCTACTGGGGCAAGATTTGTTAGCTCTCAGTTGAGATGTTGTCAAGGGCCTATGATTTTGGCAGGTTGAAGTTTAGCAATACCGGCTTTCCACTTCGTCATGTGAAGGGCGAGTGAAACCAGGTCGACGCTATGACCTCTTATGGTTCTAGTTTGATCTTTTGGGGTCTTGCTGCACTGCATTTAAAAGCAGTTGGGTGGTACAACTTGGTTGGGTGTGCATTTGGCTGCTGTGGAGGTTCTGTTGGATCCCCTTGAACCTTTCGGATGGTAGACCATGCTTTCTGCTGTTTGGGTCATATCGGTGGATTCAATTAAAGTATGCCAGGTTTGGATATTTTCCTGGGAGATCATTTCCGAAACTTCCTCACATTTAGCAGTTGTTTCAGGCGAAAAAGGATCAGCTCAACATTGGTAATGATATACTCTTGATACTCTGTACTCTTTTGAGGTAGAAAGCTAGTAATTCAAAATAAAGTTCGTTTATGTAGTTGTCCTTTACAATTTTGTATTGTCTTTGTTTTTGGTTTTATTGCTTTTCGTGTCTGTAATTTATTTCTTTGTTTAGAAGAAGAAAAGTTAGACATTTATTCTCACTAGATTTTTAGATTTTAAGGTTTACTTTGAAAAAGACTGGAATATCAACAAGAATTGGTACCGGGTTCAATTTTAAATCAGTCAAAATGTGTTTTAAATGTACATATTTCTGTTTTCTCATTATAAGGATTAAAAGGTATAGTTTGTTTTAGGTTCCGACCTTTAGTTTAAACAGTTACCGCCCTATTAAGGTTCAAGGTCATCCTGGGGTAACGTTATCCAGTGCTGCTCCGATTTCTTGTTGAAACTGGTTCCAAATTGTTCGTCGTGCCCTTATTTTCAATGTTTGGCATTTGGTTTGCTAAATTAGTGAGCCAAATGTAAAATTTTCATACATGTCTTGGGGTCACCAAAACTTCCCCCCAAATTGTATACAGATCTGGAACACCCAAAAGAATTAAAATGAATTTCCTCACATTCTGTTCAATAATGACCATGGCAATAATTGTACACTTGTTTCATCAACAAAATCTGAGCATTGGAATAATTTTTGGCCTGCAGAATGACCATTTTTTCTTGACTGTTTGAACCTTATCAGGGCTGTAGCCTTGTAACTAATGGTCTGAACTATCCTTTTTTAATCCCTATAAGAGACACAGTACATTGGTGTATGTTAAAAAACTCAATTTGGCTTCATTTCAATTTACCATGTACTAAATTTACCCCCCACCCCCTTTTTGACAAAGTTCCCCACATTTCCCAGAGTTGGACCCAAATTCCTAATTCAGCACCCTTCAAACTATGAAAAATATCTTCAACTTTCTTCCCCAAACTTCTGAATAGGATTCCTCGTTTAGAACCCTACTACCATAAAACCAAGTAGAATCTACCAGGAGTGAAAGGTTCGATCCAATAGTTTTCTCCTATTCGGCCCTTGAAATATGTCTTTCTCTCTGAAATCACTGATTCTAGGCAGTAGATTGGTCGCGCAGTGTATAATATTAGACAAGGGAGGTCATCCATCGAAAACAATAACATTCCCGAGACACCTGTTTACCAGGAGTTGCAAATAATGGTCATTGTAAGGAGCTTCCATTGGGTGAGTTTTGATGCCATGTTTTTGTGTTATGTTTTGGGTTTTTTTGTGGTTGTTTAATTTGTTTGCTTCTTGTTTGTTGTTGTTGTTTTGTTGGTTGCAAAGGTGCAGCATCGGAACTGCTGGGAAAATGGTAATTTGTAGGGTGAGTTACCTTTTTATCCTTTACTGCGCGCGACATAGTTTTATGCGAAGTGCCTGAAGTCTGGTACTATGGGTACAATATCCACCCAGTCACCGTTTGTGTGAAGGGTGGGGGTGGTGGTCACGCTCCCGACTATTTAATCCTCCCATTTGGGTCTGATTTGATCCATCCAATTGGCGGACAGTGACTTCACGCCATTGTGCACGGTGTGTCCTGGTTCATAACAGCATTTCTGATTAGCTCATAACACGAAATGCACCTTCCAAATAGTGTTAAGCGTCACAGTTGTTTATAGTTTTTTTATAACCCAACATCTGGAATTTAGGCTTATTATTAGAGTGTTTCTCCTCTGAACCACATCCCCATCCAATTGTGGATTAATTAAAAATAAAATCCCACTTTAATATTTGTACACGGATTACTTGTGTGGTTACACATTGTTACACAAGCGATGCTGTTATTTGAAGTGCATTGATGCCTTTTGTTATTTTACTTGAATGTAAATTAATGTTAAAAAGAAATAAAGACTAGTGTAAAAAGACACACTCAAACTTGCGAGTTTAAATGTTATTTATATCTTGTTTTTTTCCTTCTATTGTAATCTTTGTCGTTCATGCAGAAAGACAGGACAATGTATCCCCCCCCTATAGATTTTGCGTTTACGACTTATTATGGCTTGCTTGTCCGTACAGCCTTCGATGTTGTTTAAAAATAAAGAGCCCGTCGACAATTCCTTGACCTTATCTTACAAGCTTAATTAATATTCCGAAAGGTCTAAAGGATCAAGAGGGTTCTTCAAATGTACAAAGTTTGAATTATAGTTAACCAACAACACTATACATAATACGTGGAATTTTAACTGTTTTGTTGAAATTTGAGAGTAGCTAAAATACACAATACCGTTTTGGAATAAATCATCTTTATTTCTAAATCAATACGTAATATATAAGGGGCAATCTCAGTTTGAAGAATATGACGATTCCAAATATAGAGAGTGAATCAATAAACTTCCAACATTCAAAAAGATTTTTTCTTGAACGGTTAACGTTATTTTGCTTAAAGTTTTACATTGGTTGTTTACAGGGATAACAGCTATAATAAGATTTTTATTTGGCATCTGTCCTTCGGACTTTGGGTTCAGAACTATGTCAATTTTGCGGAGAGACCCAAAAAATTCTGGTTTGGTGGTGCCCTTTTTATAGCCATACAACTGCGAAAATGACAATAAGCTAGAACAACTCATTGCTTCACTTTGAACTCCCAAGCTTCGTTTTATAGTTTGGTTTGAAACCTTGAAAACTTGCTGATCAAAGTAAACTGTGGTCTACCCAGCGGTTTTTACTGTCTTATCTGGGACGTTTGAACATTATTTCACTCTGTATTTTCTAGTGCATCACTTGGATAATTGTTTTGTAAGCATGCAATTGTTCCCCCCTTCATTGTTTGACAATACTTTGGTTTTTTAAACTTTAAAGGTCCCAGTAACTGAGATGATAACCTACTACAAATCTTACGGACATTCCATCCAATAAACAAGGGCCACAGAAAAAAGAAACACACTACCAGTGACACATTATTGAAACTATGATTTTCAGTCGCGTGTCATGAATAGATTCACCCAGTCACCTGGAATTTCTATTACTCTCTATGATGTCCCTCCCAACCCCAATAGTTAATGCTTTCCTCGTCCCTCCTTTTTAGACTTGACACAACCACATCAATCCTATTTTGCACTTCCTGGACCTTTAACAAATCACTGCTTGAAAACCACGTTTCCGCTAAAAAGACGTGAATCAAAAGGCCAACCGGATTTTTAATCCTCTAGCACAAAATTAGCATAACTTCTTCCTCTAGCGCAAATGACACCAGATACGCACTGTCTGGAGCCGTTTATCGCTCTTTCCCAACAATGCAATGTTTTGAGCAGAAATAACTCTTAACTATTTTTAATTATTTTCTTTTGTGAATGTATGGTTTTTTATTGACTCACACTGTCGACCTCTCTAATATAAAAAATATTCAAGCCCCCTTGTGGGTGAGCGGATTTTGTGCTAATCAAAAGTTCTATACACATAAAAATTTGGCAGAAAGAAATGAACTGTGGACCCTAGGTTTCATCCTATTAAAACTAACAAGGGGATGGACTTAGCGATATACAACAATAACAATGCGAAGTACAATTACATGATCAGGATACCGCCCTGAGAGATTACTAAAAATTAAGAAATGCACAGCAACTGGAACCGCAATATGTGACTACAGAGATATATAAAGTTCGAACCTTGCGGATACCCAACACTTCTCAGCAGTGCCGAAAAGGATTTGAAAAACCGTGTAACCTTTTTTCACAAAGACGAGCCCCTTAAAGCATAAATACTAAATCACCTCTGACCCTCTCTTTCTCTTCCTTCCTCTCCTCCTCTCTCTCCTTTCTCTCTCGTCCTCTCTCCTCTCTCATTTTTTCCTCCTCTTTCTCTTTCTCTTTCCCATCCCTCTCGCTTTCTCCTCTTTAGCAGATTGTAATATTTACTTCATACGATTTTTATTTAACACAAAACACTCTCCTACAATCACTATAACTTTGAGAAAAGTGAACTAAATGTAAAGACGCAATTCATCCATATTTAACAACTACCAAGTCTAGATAGGAGCGTGGTGTTTGTAGTATACACATCTCAAAGTTTGTAAAAATCTATTAAATCACCATGCATCGCCGACATCACGATCTATAGATTCCATAAAAAGTACTTTTAGGGCTCCGCAGATCAAACTTAATGCATTATCAGCAACTTCGAACTGGAGGGCATGAACACGACACTTCATAGTCATTTGGACAATTCTATATATTCATAAGAAGAGAATCATTGTACATGCATTAAGCCTTGCGGTGTTTGTATAATTACACGACTCTTGTACTCTTAAGTCCGCCAATAATGAGGGAGTCCGGAGGGGCTTTATGGCTATTTTGGCATTAACAAAGAACGGACCTTGAGGGGGTAGGCATAGGCGGGTGTATTATGAATAAACAGTACAAAACAAATGTCAATGAAATACAAATAGAATTAAAAATTCGTTAACCTTAAGGCGGAATCGTCCGGTCTTTGCATAGCTTAACACTGACCAAAGACTGTAGGCTTGGTCCTCATATTAATTGTATTTTCATGATGATTATAATAATTATAATTTATTTTTTGTCTACATTTGGTTTGGTAAATTGGTCTTGTCAATTCAAATCAACCCATCTCGCGTACCAAGTGTAAAGGGACAGGACGTATCACAGTGGAAATCTGTAATGTCAGTATTAAATGTGATTGGTCCACGAGATTTGGTTTAAAAAATTGAAAAATCAAATGAAAAGCTTTTCCTGGATAATTGTCTCAGCATGGTGCAGTTTATTAAAAAAATAATCCAACCACTCAATATTTTGTCATTCATCCATTCATATTTTGAATTAAAGGAATAAATGCGAACAAAATATAGCCAAAATATTTGCTGTTTCTTTTAAACTTTCTTCAAAAATTCGGGTTTAACGCCGTCATTGTTTTTGGACCTTCTAGCCTCATGTACTTTCTAAACACGTATACTTTTACGGGTCCTTCATTGAATATTATGAAGATATGGATACAAAACATTTCTCATCCTTATGCACATTCAGTGGGTCCTACATTGATATTTAGGAAGATATGGCATAAAACAGGCTCATCCATTATGACACAAACATTCCCAATCCCTTATGACTTCAGTGGGTCCTATTTGAGCTTTAGGAAGATATCACCCAAGTAGTCCCATCCTTATGACATTCAGTGGGTCCTAATTGATATTTTAGGAATATATGACCAGAAACATGCCCATCCATTAATGACATTCAGTGAGACCTACTTGATATTTTGGAGATATGACACGAAATTCTGCAACCCTTATGCCATTCAGTGGTTCCTACCTTGATATTTTAAAAAGATATGACAAAACAATATCATCTATTAGGGTAGTCAGTGGGTCCTACATTCATATTTAGGAGATATGACAAGACATTCCCCATCCATTATGATATTAGTGGGTCCACATTGATACTAGTAGATTTGACACAAAACTCCTTCATTATGGCTTCAGTTCCTACGTTGATATTTGGAAGATATGAACCAAAGATCTCTCCTTAATGACATATTCAATGGTCCTTACATTGATCACTCTCCAATTCTATAAATACTCAACAAAGTTGCTGGTCCCACTGATATTTAGGAAGATTGACACAAAACATGTCTATCCATTATGACATTCAGTTGGTTCACATTGATATTTAGAAAGATTTGACACGATGAAACCATTCCCATCCATTATGACATTCAGTGGGTCCTACATTTATATTAAGGAAGATATAACTCAAACTTCGGATCCATTATGACTTCAGTGGTTTCTACTTGATATTTAGGAAGAACACAAAACATTCCCATCCATGTGACATTCAGTGGGCCCTAGATGATATTTAGGACGAGGTGCACCAAGCATTATCATCTGTATGATAATTCAGTGGGTCCAACATTGATATCTAGTAATGATGCGACACAAAACATCCATTCATTATTGCATTAGATGAGTCCTACTTGATATTTAGGAAGATATTACACAAAAGATATTCTCATCCGGTTATGACATTCCATGGTCTTACATTGCTCTACATCTCCATCTAAATAATACTCAACAAAGTTGCATCGTCCCACATGATTTTAGTAAGATGTGACACAAAACCTGCTAATCCATTATGACATCATTTGTGCTACATTGATATTTAGAAAGATTTGCACAAAATTCCCCCTCCAGTATGACATTCAGTGTGTCCTAGAAAAACATTATATTAAGTAAGATATAACTCAACCCCTTCGGATTCCATTATGACATTCTTGGGTCTAACATTGATATTTAGGAATATATTAACACAAACATTCCCATCCATTGTGATACATTCGTGGCCCTATATGTGATATTTAGGAAGATTGACACAAACATTATCATTCTTTATGATATTCAGTGGGTCCACATATATCTAGTAAGATGCGACACAAATCATGCCATTCATTATGGCATTCAGTGAGTCCTTTCCCTACATTGATATTAGGAAGATATGACACACACGATTCTCATCCGTTTATGACATTCAATGTCTACATTGATCACACTCTCCTCTATAATAATACTCAACAAAGTTGCATCGTCCCACATGATATTTAGGGAGATATGACACAAAGTATTCTCATCCATTATGACATTCAGTGAGACCTACTTTATATTTAGGAAGATATGACACAAACTATCCCTTCATTATGACATTCAGTGGGCCCTACATGATATTAGAGATAGAATATACAACAAAAAACATTCGAATCCATTATGACATTCAGTGAGACCCACATGGATATTAGAAGATTGACACAAGACATTCCATCATACGTATAACCCTTCCCCCTCCCCGTGAGAATCTTGAGACGTTTGACTTCTTGTATCCTCTCGCCAAACAGCCCTATTCTTGCAAAGAGTCATTCCAACTCTATTTTTGTGTAACGTTTTTTTTTTTCATTATTTAAATTGTCGATGATTCTGACCTGAAAAAATTCTTGAGTAAAAATTATTTTATCCCCATCGTGTTTGCTGTGTTCTTTCTTTAACTGCTGGTTTTAGATGGTTTTGCCAACTGACAGAGGCTGAATGGCGCAGCGACATGAATAGAACCACCGTCTCTCTTCTCTTCGTTGTAGCCGCCAATTTGGTCGTAAGTTTCTGGGTCAAAAGATATTTGCTTTTCTCTGCGTTCTATTTTGCCTCGATTGCCTACGCCCTCTAATTTTAACTATACTGATGATGGACTCATTTAGAGTAATTTAACCTTTTGACCTGAAATTTGTTTTTACGCTTTGAACTGAATATGCTGTTTTTGAATATGTAAAATTAGTGGGTCAACCAAATCAATTATTTAAAATAATGGTGTTAAGGTGTCCTTAACTTTATCTTTTTGTTGTCTTTTTTTTCTGTCATTCTTTGGTCTTTGTTGCTCTTCTCCTGTGAATCTTCTTTCTCCTTTTCCTCTCTTTGTCCCTACCCGTTTAAATTAATTTTAGTCCCCTCTCTATTAATTTAGTCCCCTCTCTCTCCCTCGGTCTGGTCTATTGTCTTCTTCATTAAGGTACCACGGTCTTGGAATGGCTTTGTGGGTGTCCCAGATTTAATTCCACTGAGTAAGCACGCTGTCCGGGGCCGCGTGTATCCATGATACGGACGCTTCCTAACATGGCTTCTATTGTGACTTTTGTTCTTCCTTTAGTGCCTCTCCTCTCCTCCTTTTTCTTCCCCCTCTCATTTCTCCCTATTCAATCGCCTTTCTCGTTTTGTCTGTTCTCTGAACTCTTTCCATCCTTCTTCTTCATTTGTCCGCTTTATTCTTTATTCTTTTCTTCCTTTTTTTTCGCTCTCTTCTTTCATTTCTCATTTCTTTTCTCTTCCGTTTTTCTTGCTCTCCTCTTTCATTCATCAATCCATGATCTACATGTATTTACGATTGAGGTCGAAATCCTTCGATAGATGCAACGGGACTTTGCCCTTCCTTACTTCCTGATTTAGAATTGAGCAATATTGAAAGGTTTTAATTTATAATGCCGTCATTCCTTAAACGATTAAAAAATCCATATTTAAGCCACAGAAAGGAAGCGCTAGTTACTGGTGAAAAAGAGTGAAATATTTTCGCTGTCAATCTTGCATGATTAATAGTTCGTGTCCCAGAACCATCAAAGAAATGACTACGTGAGACTTTGTGATGCAACCCATCTGGGGAAAACCGCGCCACATGGTGGAATTTATATTTTGATTTTTACTATCACCTAACATCGTTTGAAATATATCTTTTCGATAACTTTGACTTTTTTTCTCTTCTTTGATCCACACGTCAAAAGTTACGGCTTATACATTCTGACAACAATCTCACAGTATGTTGAAAGTAAAATAATAAAAAATTTCTTTATTTTTTTTCAACACTGTCCTGTGCGACAGGTGCGGGTTTCCCAGATCACCTCACATTTGTGTGATATGAAACAGACATCAGATTTGAATGGACACGAAGGATTTTCGAGGATAATCAAATGTCCCTCTAGATTTTTAATTGATTACACCTCAAAAGTGGTTATTGGACCACAATTTTAAAAAAATAAAGTTTGATTTTTTAAAAGTTTTAAACCTGCCGCAGTCTTAATCAGTTCTATAGAGAGCATGCTTTGTTTGTATTTCTGTACTACAGAAAATACGAAATCACTGTTTATGACAGAAAGACAGCCTATCACTTCAGTTTGGTCATGTTATAACTTATTACATTCAAATATTAAAAAATAAAATGGCGCATGTTTTTCTTGGAGTGTCCTCGTGTCTCTTAGGCCAATAGTCTTCATTTTTCACCTAGGCCCTTAAATGAATTTCCTTACCGGATAGCTCCGCTATTTCGACAGTTGGTTTACTTGAATTTTTCTATATGGCTTCTAACATTGAACAAAAAGAAAACTTAATTTGTAATGTCCTTTTATAAATCTTATACTTTGGAATGTTGTGGTATATTAGACTCTACTTGGACTCTACTTCTTGTTTTGTTGATACTCTTATCGACGGGCAACCCGGTATAATATTGAAATTGGGATCCTAGAATTTAATGGTAATACCGTATTTTTATGCTAAAATAAAATGGACAGGTAAGGTACTCTAAAATTTCACAATTTAGTAAAATTGTAGGCTTTTCAATGATTGTAGGTTTTTCTTTCAAATATGGGAGATCGTTGTTTTAAGAGTACTAAAAGGTATTGTGAAAGACATGAAAGTTTAAAATATACCAAACAAATCCCTCAATGTAATTTTAAAAGTTATTACGATAGGATGGTTTAAGGATGCGTTTTTGATCGCCTGGAACAGAAAATGTTAGAGAAGCACCGAACTGGAGTTAGACTTCAATGCTCATTTTGTGTAGACCTCTTCATGTAAAGCTATGCAGACATTTAGGTAGGATCATCGGAGCAATGTCTTACAGAAATATAACTATAAAATCAAATATTTTTTTCCAGCCTGGGAAGGTCCTTTTAAGCTAAATCTCCAGGGACGTGTTTATGTACAAAATAGCTACAATCTCACTTTGACTTGTTCAAATCAAGAGTTTAATACTTGAAAAGAATGATTTTAGGTGAATAAAAAATTGGGAAAAATTTAAAATGCTCAATCTGCAAAACCTAACGTAAGATTTGTTAAAATTTGATTTCCTTTCATATGAACCCTTATTTATCAGCAGTACACCATTATTTCTAAAAAATGAAAACCGCTGATGTTGTTGTGATCACATATTCTTTGGTTGTGATGACACACAGGATTTTTTTAAATGTAAGAATGTTTGATATTTCTGTAACCCTAAAAAAAACACTGAACTTATAACACAATCGTGAAAAAAATAAAACCAAATGTTTTTTGGTCCATTTTCTACACTGTCAAAATCAGCCACTGTACAAAGTCTAAGGAAATTTGAAAATGAATTATGGTGGAATTACCCCTTCTGAATGTTAAATAAAAACCACCAAAAAAAAATTCTATTGTTTTTTGGTTTGACAACAATCGAAGCTTGTTATGGTCGAAAATGTAACTTCGCAAATTGAAATTTGTTATATTTCTTATGTATTTTATTGTTTTTTCAAGCTGCGATATTTCATTTTGTCCACTGTAATAAAAAGCCTTTTTTGGGAAAAAAGTATTATAATTTGGTATGCTTGTTTTTTCGTCAACATGAACATTTCACTACAATTTCAACCAGATCTGGCCACGACGCCGTGGCCAATGATCCAACCTTAATTTCGAAAGTATTTTCTTTTTTAAGTTGGGTATTTTTGGAAATAAGTCTATTTTAAAAATGCGAAGGTCATTTTTTTTTATTTTTACACAGAAGTGAGCACAGTGTTGTGCATAAAAGCCAATGAATTGTTTGCTTCAAATGACTTTCTTGTTAAATTATTTGATTCTTGTTAAAATATTAGACTTAAAACGTACATTTTCGTTGCAAAATGCACACCAAAACTCTGAAACAAGCTCAAAGATATTTGCTTTTGACAAAGTATAATTTCAAATGATCGAAGGAAGTAAAAATGATCGCCCCAGATGCTCAATACATTATGGATTAGTTTATTCGTTAGGATATTATCGTAATTTAACTGATGCATTGTTAACTCAATGTTGAGCTACTACAAGAAAACTTGTAGGGCTATCATTGTTTCTCAAAATGGCGGCTAAAGGAATTTAAGATGACTGCAATTTACGTTAATTACAGTTATGTATCACTTTTAATGTATTGTGGGGGAATATTTAGTTGGTTTAAATGGTGTACATTTCAATATTTTTTTAAATGTTGATTAGTAAATTAAATATAGCTACTGGCTCTCTTAAAAACAGCTGAAAATTCAAAACAGTGGCCACGTTTATGTGGAATACACATTTTAGTCGATTTTTAGGATTAATGCATGATTAAATTATTGTTGTGGTACTATCAGAACACCATTTTTTACTAAAAGTTTTTAAGAGAATATAGTTTAGTAATAAACGATTTTAATAATTACGCCTTCACCATTCAGAGCAACAAAACATTTTACTCACAATACACAATACTTAAATGTAATTAACATAAAGTCAGCCATCTTCAATTCATTTTGAGAAAAACGATAGCCCTACGTGTTTTCTTATAGGAGCTCATCAATATGTTAACGATGCATCAGTTACATTAAGATAATACACTAAAGAATAAATTTAAGATAATCATAAATGTATTGAGCTTTTGTGGGCGGCCGTTCTTTCAATTCTTTCGATCATTTGAAATTTTAAGTTGTCAAAAGCAAAGATCTATGTGTTTAATTAAAATTGTATACGGCTCAGCTTTTGTGTCCATTTTACAATATGTTTTAGCCGATATTTAGTCAGAATTGTATTTTGGCCGCCATTTTGTTTGGAAGTAAAAAAAACAGGGTGGCCCACAGAGCTTATTTTTAAATACTATGGTTTTTTATTTATGCAACCTAAAAACACCAGTAAATGAGGCAGTAAATTATTTTGAGTTCTGGACCTGCTGGGATTACCTCTCTTACAGAAATTCACTGTAAGTGTGGCAATCGGAGATATGGTAAAGTCGTCGTGCCGAGCAAGCTCGTACGCGGAGTCCCATTTCTATTGTCCTTAGCGTCCTTGGCCAGAATCCTCCGTATTATGTTTGCGTGGGGGGGTGGGGTCGCCACTCCTCACGCACAGCGAGTCTGTTTCTTTCCCAGCATTGAATAATACTGGTACACATTTGTACACCGGGTGGAGAGCAGTACTTAAGGTAAATCGCTTTACTCAAGGGCACAACACGTTGGCCTCAAACACGACCTTGGATTACGGGGCGAGCGCTCAATCCACTGGACCACACACTTGCCCTGGAGATATTGGGCCAAGTGACAAAAAAATCCAATCCGCCGTCGTATAAAGTGATATAAAGCCGATTACAATGTTGGCAAAGGACACCGTATCAGAATGCCAGACCGCGACTGTTATCAATAAGGCTTGCAAAAGTAATCATGATTCACTGACAACTTTTCATGAACATCTTCTAATCTCAAACTGTTGTGGTCCGATTTAACAAGAATCCATTTATCAGCTGTCCACTTAGGGGTACTACAAGGCAGGTACTGGTCATTATTGTTTCTACTCTACATCAACGGAATGCCCGAGTGTCATCTTCATGCGTCCTGTTTGCTGACGATTGTCTACTCTACTTTTATTACACTTACACTCATCTCAATTGGATAATGACAAGACCATTGGTCCAGAATGACCTTCATCTTTTACCAGTAAATGGGCAATTAGACGGATGATGAGATTCAACACCAAAGCAAGTGTAACAAATAATGTCAATTTCACTAGAATCCATATAGCCCTATAAACGTACACTTATCTTGGTGAGATTCTGTGGGCAAGACTTGGAGAATGTCAGTTCTCATCCATATTTAGGTGCCCAAATCTCCAATATCCTATCATTGGGGGGTTATGCACCTCTAAAATGGCTGTCCAAAGTACACAAAATCTTGAGTGATACTTCTTGAAAACTGCTTTAAATGTCTGAAATACCTAGTTATAGTGGTGCAATGTCCATGATTGACATGTTAAACGGTTCTCATTTCATCAATTAATGACATTTGGACAGTAATTGAGGCAATTTAGTCGCTCATCAATTCATCTCGGTTGGTTCACTAAATTTCAGATGATGAGCCGTAATGTAACCGACTATTAAGAAATTTCGTGCTCTGCAGTTAGCATGAATTTAGTGAATCATAAACTAAAGAAAAAGATGGTCCCATATTATGTTTGTCATTTGGAATTTTAGCCTGTTACTTTCGGCGTGAATTATTGTATTTTCTCTGTGAGAGTATTAAATGTGAACGAAAAATGCTCATCAAATGTTTGTCCCCGGGGTTGTCAAAAGACACTGTGTGTATAAGTGGTTTAGTGGTGTTTGGCTGATCCGGAATAGGCGAAAACAATCAAGAACAAGCACGGCGTGCAATGTGCTGTCAAAAGAAATCTCTGGAATGCAAGAAGATGTCAGGTCACGCACCCAAGCCCTGTTCGGCCATCTTGATTACGCATCGTCATCATGGGACCCTCATGACTCGTGGCAACATTGAAGCTCCTGAGAGAGTTCAGAAACAAGCTGCTCGTTTCTGTAAAAGGGGTTCTCAAGAGAGAAGGGTACGATGACCAGACTGATATTGGATGCCACTGATGACCACCAGAAGATTTAAAGAGTTCCTATGTTTTATAAAATGGTACATTGGTTGGTGGACTCTGTCTTAGAACTGTAGGTCCAGCAACATAATAGTATAGGGGGACATATCGAAACAAATCGCCCAGTAAGCTGGAGGGTAAAACCGGGATATTAACATGGAGGAGGAGATGCTTTCTTTTTCTTCCCAACACCTTTAAGACTGGAAAGCACTCACCGCGACTATTGTTAACAGTCCAGGTTTAGATGTTTTTTTTCCAATTCAAATGGCAGGGGGAGTATGCTTTCTTCCCAACAACCTGTAATGACTGGAAAGCAAGCCACCGACGATATTGTTAACAGTCCACGTTTAGAAGTTTTCCAATTCAGAACTAACATTAGAGAGTCAAGATTCGTCACTCTTTCCGGTCTCTAATCTCAGTACTGAGGGTTATTCCTTATGGAGCTCTTCAATTATACTAATCAGCGGACCAAGAATCACGACAACGAGCACTTTATAAGTAAGGGTAAAAGCACTTAAATTATCGCTTGGCCCGCGTCCTCAAGGTCACAATCCGGTGGCGGAGGAAGTCACTCAAATGCGGTGATATACTTGGTGGGTACGCATACTGTCGGAAAAAAAAAGTGAAAAGGGGGTTGAATTTGCCTTGGGCCGTCGACGACTTCCATTATGAAAAGTACCTTTTCATGTTAAGTTCGACATTTAGGGTCATTAACAAGTTTTCGACACTTAATTAGTTTTCTTGATATCTTTTGTGTCATTATTTCGAATGAATGAAGACCCTAAGTTCCAGTCGGGCTTCCAGTGTGGATTCTATAGTACCTATTGAGTGTAAAAATTACACAATTATCACAAAGGGAAGATAAGGGATCAATTAAGCTAAGCAATGTAGGACAGTTTTACGCAACTTACACTTAAGTGAGATTTAAAGTTTAAGGCAATTTAGTGGGGTCATTTGGAGCAATCCCGTGACCCTGAGGAGCCAAGCATCATTTTCTCAGGGGATTTGTCTTTTATGAAGGTTAAGGAACACATTTAGCGAGTGTGCCACCTCGTGAAAGTGAGGTGCGGAATCCAGGAGGGGGATTATTAATACAAGGCGTCAAAAATTAAAATGCTTGTTTTTGCTCTGTATAAAAAGGCAATCCAAAAAGATAGAGTTTGTACTAATTGCAAGTTCTTGATATGGAAACTATAAAGAAAAGTTGTCAAAAGGTCATCACCAAAGGTTAAATCTGTAAAATTGCTCCGATTTCTTGAGAAAAAAAAAATAGTCAGATTGTTCATCTTCCTCAAACACCTGCAACAAAAAAACATTTGCACGTTCTAAATTATTTTTAAAAATCAGAGATCATCTAGAGGTCAATTCATTGACCTTGTTTGTCATTTATCCGATAAACAAATACAGCAGAAAAGAACGTGGCCAACTACTTTTGATGACGATTGTAGCTACTTGTTTGAAGTTGACCTCATTTTGACCCCCAACTGAAGCAGCCGTGTGTGATATAGGTTTTAGAAAAATGACCCTTCACAGCTACCAATAAAGCAAAATAGAGAATGCAGGCCCTCCCAAATATGTCGTCCGATTATGTGGTCAATGACCGTAAGTGACCCCTGAATGACCTTTGACCCATCATCTATGGACCCCACATAAGACCCCTTGCCTCAATGTATAAGGATACCAAGTATGAACTTGATCCATCACTGCACTGCACTAAAAATGCTAGACAACATTTTAGCCAAAGTGTATACCACATGCACAAGATATGACCCTAAATGACCCCTGAATGAAATTGACATCATCATCTCTTACCCCACATAAACGACCCATTGTCTGTACATTTATGAGCATATCAAGTATGAACTTGATCCATCACTGCACTAAAAATGCTAGACAACATTTTAACCAAAACTGTATACCAAAAGTTTGACACACACCACACACAGAATGGACACACGAATCCCTGCTGGCCAAATATGGTCTTTCCTGTCGGATTAATTAACAAACAACTCAACAGTTCCCTCCATATTTTCAAAAAAATGTAGTCTATAGTGCAGAATTACCTACATAGCCCCTACATAAATACATGAATACACACACACACACACACACACACACACCTATACATACATTAAAAAAAATCATTTCAGTGAAATATTTTTACGAATGCCACCCCTCGACCTCGTCGGATACCCTTCCCATAACAATCTAACCCGCCTCGATACACTCAACATTTATCCCACGGTCCTTAATACTGAGTTCCTTATGCTAAATCGACATTCGTCAATGTTATACAGTCCAGTCCTTTCATATTAGAAAATATAAAAAGACCACTTAAACTGAAAATGAAATGCGAGCATACCTCGCTTTATTAACTCTGCGTTATCTTGTGAATTTCTCTTAAAACCAATTTTTGATCAACGTTTAACATTAAGTACGGGTAGCTCAATGTTTATTTGAATGTAATAAATGATCAGTGAATTTCCGGTGTTTTAATTATCAAGAGGATGATTTTCATTTTGTCGTCGATCGCTTCCGAATAAACTTTAAAAATGGTAACATCAAATATTTCTTACTTTAAAACATTAATATTCCACGAGCCCTGCACGAACTTGAAAATAATACTGCACCGAATTTCAAGACAGAGACCTTTGAAAATAGCTGTCCACTCCCGATTACAACGTAGGGAAGGCCACCACCATATCTTAACTTATCTTAACTGACGATCACCAACATTTTTTCGGTAACTGTAAAAACCATATTTGAACTTGCAAGCATCATAACCGGAAGAAATTCAGCCAAAGTGTTTGAAGATGAGATGAGAAAAAACACGCTTTCTAATGATACCAAAATCTCATGTTTGATGGAGTGATGGTGGGATCGAGGTTGAGATCGGTAAGTGCCCTTTTATGCTTTTATATATATAACCTAGACGCCTCATCGCACAATAGTGAAGTAATGATACCTATTACTAATGTCACCGATTGGATGATTATACATTATGAAACCGTGCGGGCCTACAATGGAGCCCTGAGGAACGGAGTAGTTGAAAATATGTTGCTTGGACATTTAATTGTTAATCATCACTCTGGGTACTATGGTCAGTGAGATATGATCTGAACCAGGCAAGAGTAGTGCCTGTGATATCAAAACTGGTTTCAAGCCATCAAATATCATTGGTCAATGATATCGAAAGCAGCACTCAAGTCAAGCAATACGAGTAAGACAACCTTATTAGCATCAAAGGCTTGAAGGAAGTAATTTCTCTCTTGAGAAGGGCTTCTTTCTTTCACATCTGTTAAAAAAGGCCACTACTTTTGATTTTTAAAATGTATCCATATTGGGTTTATTTTATAATCATATTCCTAGCAGCTTATGGCAACTTTCCCCGTAACTTTCATGTCACTGAACTGGGGAACTATTTATCGGATAGATAGGCAAACGCCAAGGCTGCTTCGAAATCAATAAACCTATTTGTCGCAATTCTCAGATTCGACTCTTATTTTCTTCGGTGGGTCCCGATTATCAGGGTTATACTGTTGTTGGAATAAAAGTATAAAAATAGGCGGGGTTATAATTTGTTGTTAGCATAATGGGCCTTTGAATGTAAATCTTGATTTTCTCCTCATTCGCGAAAATTTCAAATCAAATATCAAGGTCACAAAACTAGCTGGGGGATTTTGTTTAGCTATCGCAAAACTTTGGACTTCCCAAAGAAAATGACCGACCATCTGTGGAGATTCTATTAGACTTAACCCGTCAGGGACATCGAAACAACTTAAATTAGTTTTCTATGGGTTGGCAACGGAACACGCGTTAAAAACAACGACCAAAGCACTCAAAATGTAAATGCATCAAATTATTAAAGGGAATGGACAGAAAAACACTAGTAATAAACACGCAAATCAATAACGCTTAACAAATACCTTTTGAACCATTATTCTATGGCTGACCCATCCCGCTTCACCCATGGATTATCATGAGCCATCTTTGGCTTTAACCGAACGCCAGTACTCAGTTTTTATAAACACATACTCTTCAAGTTGAATAATATATTTCTTTGGCCTATCACTTGGTTTATAACATCAATGGACGGGTCTAAAAATAGGTAGGCAATGAAACACTGGCATACCGCAGAAATTAAATTAGCGGTATTTTTTCACCGAATAGGCAAGGTCAATCCTTTGTACATTTTACAAATTATAAAGAACTATTTTAGATCGTCCTTTTCAAAATTGCCATTTCAATATACATTGCTTTACGTTGAGTATACCGGCTAGATTATAGTCCTTTTCAATTGGGCCATTTCATATTATGTGCTTAATTTCGATTCTTCTTGTCCCAGTGATAAAATAGAAGTATGTGTGAAACGAACTGAAATGTGCCCCGACACTGAGATTTTTAAAATTGATAGGTTAGGCAGAACTGCCACAAGACAAATAAAAATGAACGAAGACCAATGCTGTGAATTATATTTTTTTTAAATGGAACACTTTTAAATTTTAGACGGCTATAGTCATTAAGTTTAGTTATGCATTTGGGAATAATTGTACTAGGGCATACGGGTCAGGTGAGTTAAATTGAAATAACAGGTGCTTTAATACTCCACACTGCCTCGCTTTAATCGGGAATTACTTTAATAAACTGTGGTTAATTTGACACCGAATTTTCCCACCAAATTCGAAGAAAGTAATTATAGAATTCCAGAGTAAACATTAAAGTTTTATTTGTTCGTTTGGGTTTAATTGAAATTCAAATCCAAAGAGTCACATTAATCTTTTCCACTCTTTAATTTGATGTTTTTTAATAGACAAAATTCCTTATGTCCAATTTTAATCACCAAATTTCCTCCCTTCCAGTGGGCTGGTGAAAAGAATTTCTGCAAACACATGGATACATTTAATGCATGTTTGAGAATCTGTCAACACACCTTCTGCTCCTGGTGTACTATGGAGTACAAGGTCCCCGACAATGTTAACCATGTGAGATGTTTTTGGTTCAATCATACAACAATTAGGTGCTATACAGGATTGTCTCTGGGTAATTTCTGAATAACAACTCGGTTGTGACCAAATACAACTGGTCACAATTGGGTGTAAGCCTAGCGTAGAATTCGTGGTTTATAAGGGATTTCAC